>JASANF010001350.1:0-40472 GCA_030248245.1 Trissonchulus sp. WLG1_4 | reverse complement strand
GTTTTGACGCAATTGGGAAATTTTTGAACAAATATAGGGAGGGACGAAAATGCTATTTTCGGCACTTTTTCGGCCAAATCAGCTATAAATACTTTCAGCCTCAGCCAAAAAAAAAGTGCGTCATGGGACGCACATGGCCAAACAAAGTGCGAAATTTCAAAAAAAGTGCGGCGTTTCGTACTTTCGGACGCCAAAAAACACTACTACTACCAAAAAACACAGCCATTGGATTCTTGCTGTAGAATTCAGACTGTCCTCGCCAGCTCAAAAAGTACGAGCCCGCGAGGGAAGTACGAGTGTGCCCAGGTTTGCAACACCGCCGTGAGGGCCGCCATCACAAACATACCCGACTAGGTAATACGGACACGCAACGGAATAATGAATATTATAGTTTACTTGTAATAAGAGACAAAGACAACAGGATGCAGCACCAGTGCAAAAATAAATGACGTACGTACACACGGAAACTGCCAAAAGAACAGCTACAGAGAATATCGAGAGACTATAAGAGCATTTAGGCTAAGCGTGTTGCACGTGGAGATGCAACCAGACCAGAATCATGTACCGTCTCACAAGTGAATGGAGATGCAACTAGAGTTATGTAGCTTGTCATACGTGACAACTGAATAAGGCCCGGTTCACACAGACGTACTTTTTACTTTTGGGCGAAAAGTAAAAATTCCGGTTCATACAGAATGACTTTTTACTTTTTAAAGTAGAAACACGTTCTACTTTTTACTTTTTACTTTTTTAATCTAGCCAATCAGATTGCTCTATCAGAAGCTCCGCCTATTGAGCTTCATTTTTATTGGTTAGATTTGCTTTTTTACATACAAGTGCGCCAAAGCCAGCCAATTGAATGCAATAAGCCTGTGTGAACACTAATTTTGGAAAAGTAAAAAGTAAAAAGTAAGTCTGTGTGAACCGGGCCTAAGCGAACTGTTTAATAGTAATACCTGTTTAATAGTTTCTGCGACGTTCCGTGCTCCAGCTCAAGAATAGCTTTGTGTTGGATCACAGATGCAGCAGTCGCATTGAGTTCTGTTCTGAAATTCACAATAAAGCCCGGTCCATCCTTGTCCTTATGCTTGTCCCGATCGTTTTGTCCTTAAGCAGTTGCAAGAAAAGAAAAACGCAGCCAAATGAGCCAATATTTGTCAAGAAAATAATATTTGGGCTAAACTTCAGATCGTATACAAAAAATTAGACGAAACTGTTCTGCTAGTGCTCCACAAATGATGACAGAAAATTGTCCTTGTCCCTGTCCCCATGTTCTTAAGGACAAGTATGAACCCGGCTTAAAGTTTGAGGGGCCTGGGAGCTCTGGCCGAAGATCTGTCAGATTTTAAGGACCCCGCCCCCTGGTCGACTGAAAATATTTTCAAAAGAAATGCCCCTCTAACATACTTTTTCTTAGAGTTTTGATAAAGGATAATGTAACACAAGATATCAAATAAACTTCAACGGCCAACGGGGGGGGGGATTCAAGTCCAAATCGCCAAGAATATCCGCTTACACGATTTCGCCCGTTTTCACAATCCACCAATTGTGCACACTTTTCTGGCTGTCGCAGCTGACAACCTGGTGACCAGACGAGGCCGTGTCGTCGCCATATTGTCTGGGATAGAGCCAGTCTGGTTGGCTGTGCAGCCAGCAGGGGAATCCCAGGTCGTCGTTGCGAAGCGTGATCTGCGAGCTTGGGCCAATCGGCTGGATGCGATGCTGGCTTTGAAAACTGCCCTAGAAAAAAACATAAAGATAAAAAATTTGCACAACTAAAAAATGACCGAAAAAAAGGAATTTATCACACTTTTGTGTTTCGTTTTTCGGCTTTTTTTCAATTTTTGCTTTTTTTACAAAAATGTTTTCTGCTTTTTTCTTAACCATATGATCGTGAGACGGAAAAAAATAACATAAGAGGTTAAAGTAATAAAAAACAATTGGAATCATGAAACTTTCGAAAACTATGAACCTTTATTTACATCCAAGAGTTCGTCCTCAAAAAACATTCGAAAAAACCACCCTCGCCCCTCCACGCATACCCAGCATGGCAGTGTCAGTCAATAATAATGACTCTAAAAATTAAAAAAAAATTAAAAATGTTCAAAAAAATCAAGAATAAAATCACTCACGGTGAGCGACGCCTGAAAAGCAGGTGAGAATAATTGCAACTGGGGGCCAGCGTTGGTTAGCAGACTGACATGCGCCCAGAATGAAGCCAAGTAAATAGATAACGGCAAAACGAGCAGGCAAAACAGCGTGCAGACAAATTCTGCACAAATACGTTTCTAAAACAATAGGAGCCGTTATCTTATCGCTTAAAATCCGCTTTTGATTATAAAAATTATCCAATTCCAAATACTGAAATCTATGGATACAATAGTAATGCTATTTTAGAGATATCATAAGACAGATAGTCACGAAACTTTTGCCTATAAAACACTGCTCAAAATATTGCAGACTGCTCACAAACTATCATAAAATTATTATTAAAGAATTTACAGAATATATACAGGTTTTTTGTTTCAAAGTTGTCTAAAAAAAGTCCGTCACACTAATATTTGGTAAAAAAACTAGGTGGGTTTACCTACAATTGAGATCCTAGAATAGTCTAACGTATTCCAGATATCGTAGAGGATGCTGACGGACAGAACTGCGTATGAATAAACTGCCCAGTAGCGAATGCTAAAAAACATCTAGGTGTTAAACATGTTGTCATACAGGAGATATATTTATGGAGCCATGTTTTCAATTAACAGCATATAATATAAACTGTCCTGATAAACATAATAATATAGTACACGCAAAATAATGAAACAGAACACAATTTGGACAAACAAGAATAAACCTAGCGTTGTACAATTAAATTGCTGTGACGAAGCAAACAAACTTAATACGACTTACGCCATAGCGAGTCCAGCAAAAAAGGACGCAGCTATTCCTAGGAATACTTTAAAGGCATGTCTGAAATGTAAATAAAGACTAAATATGCCAGATTGAATGGACGCAAAAGTTCACAATAATAGCCTAAAAAACGTGTCATTCCTATATCGGGCAATCAAAAAATGATAGAAGTAAACGTAATTTTTGTACAATTTTTAAATCTCTTATTATATACGTTCACTTATTTGGTTACGCCAAAAAATGAAAAGTAAAATCAATAACAGTTTCTTCTGATATGTTTATAACACTGGACATCTTAGTCAATGTCAAGTCACTGAAAAGTAGCTAGTGGTGTAAAATTATCACAACCTTCTATGTGCGCTGCAATACCTACTATGACAGGACACTTACTGTTCGGGTGCAGCTTTTGAATGTTTAATGGTAAACAGCACAGCACACTGTAGCACAACAATGACAGCTGGTTCAAAGTGAATATATCGACTGTGGGTTAGCAGAGCATTATCTGCAATAGGAATACAGAATTTTGAGCTGCAGTCTCACTTCACAAAAAATTAGCGTTGTTTTTGAAGGAAAAGTGCTAATATGAGTCGCTTTTGGCGTTAAAAGTGCAATAATTCCGTTTTTCTGAATACGCGTCTGGCGATAACCAAGTATAAAACGTAAACTAGCAAATTTACGATTTGCTCACCGATCTGAAATTTTGCTCACTGAAATTAAAATTTTGCTCAATTTTGCTCACTATTTTTTTGAATGAATGTGACACTTGTTATCTGAAGTAAAACAGTTATATAACTACATCGACTGTTCGTAAATGCTATAGTTTTACTTGTTCATTTTGTAGTTATGCATGTTTCAATCATAAAATAAAAAGACGACGCTATCAAAAAAACATATACACACATTCGTGCCACCTTAAACCAAAAACTAAGCTACTAAATAACAAAAAACTTTATATATATATATATATGTATATATATATATATATATTAGTGATCGAACGGGATCCCGATCCCGAATCCCGACGGTAAAGTCCCGATCCCGAATGCAAATCCCGATCCCGATCCCGAACGTAAATCCCGATCCCGATCCCGATCCCGAACTCAAATCCCGAAATTTTCGGGATTTTGTAAAAGTTTTTGCACGTCCCAAATTTTAAAATTTCTTGTAAATTTTCTAAAAAATTTCTCTGGGGGCTGCACCCCAGACCCCCGCTACTATGTGACATGATAACTTTGTTACAGTAACAGTTGTTGTTCATCACTTATCTTGTTTATTGTGTGTTCAACTTCTCATGTGGCCCACACAGCGGTGGACGCGGATCAAAATTTTCGATGTGCGATCCAACCCAACTCAGCCCGCGGCTCAGCACTCGTGGGGAACCCGCAATCCAACCCGCGCTGTAAAAGCCTACCCACTACCCTCTTTGACCCACCATTCCATAAACCTTTATACTTGTTAATTATTTTTAGTGACATGTGTACATCTTTACGTTATTCACATTGCTGCTTCTAACGAACTTTGCATTATTACGCATTACTCTAATTTCTCTAAAATTGGAGTCCGACGTCGTAAATTTTTCAGGTCTTGGGGGTCGGAAAAAATTTAGGTTACCCGCGCAGGTTGAAGTGGGTACCCAAGGGTCGACCCTCGGCTCAAATTTTTCGACCCAATTTCCGATACGTCTCCATTTGCCCAAATTCAGTTTAAAAATATAAAATTTCCAAATTGGATTTTTAGGGAGGCTGCTGATCCCTTGCTGATGCAAATTTGTGACTTAATGTCGCTTGCTTTCATACATGTAACGCGGTCAAATTTTTTTGGGGGGAGGGGGCCTTTCCGGCCAAACTTTGGAGACCCTCTCCCCTGATCGACCAAAAGCACCCCAAATCCTTTAAAATTCCGTAAAATTTACGCAAAATTGTCATTTTTACTAAATTTAGCCCAAATTTTCGGGACCCTTCCCCCCTACCCCTCGATTTTGGGGGGTCCCCTCCACCCCCCTCTCATACATGCATGCAAGGGCGTAGCCAGGCGTGGAGTCGCAAGGGTCGCGACCCCTTCCTTTTGGTAGAACCTGAAGAAAGTATCAACATGGGTCTTTGGTTTTCACGCCCGGCCGAAAAAATGTCTGATACGTCTCGAATTGACCAAATCTGGCCAAAAAAATCAAAAAATTTCAAATTTTTTTCCTGGAGGCTGCTGCGCCCAGACCCATGCAACTCTGTGGCTTACTTTTCCTTGTTATTATCCTTCTTCAAAGCCTATGAATGATTACAAGAGTACATATGCTGCATTTACTTGTGTAATACAGTGTCTGATGTGACGCTCCCATCTTTTGTTTTAATTTTGCTGTCTAAAAAAATCCTGATATATACGTCTCCACTGACCAAATTCGGCCTAAAAACAGAAAAATTCTGTGTTTTACTGGGGGCTGCCGCCCCCAGACCCCCGCTACACTGAGTTTATTTAATTTAAATGAGCAACACTGCATTTTGTTATGTAAAAAAATTAATTCTGACGGTTGACGCCCCTAAGACCCCGGAATAGTGAGTGTAAAAAATGTGAGTGAAAAAGTAGACAGGTGCAACCCCCCCCCTTCTCAAAATCGTGGCTACGCCCCTGCATGCGTGCTTACTTTTATCTTTCGTACAAGTGTAACGCATACGCAGCACTTGCAATTGTTGCATTAAATACATTTTTTGTAAATTTCTGGTTCGTAATCCACACTTTTCTTCGGCTGACCTGACACTGAAGAAAGTGATAACTGACTTGGCCGATAAAGGCCGAAAATCCAATTACTAAATACCTGACTTCTGGAGGCTTAAACTCCAACAATGCTTACAAATCAGTATTTCACCTTGTGTCGGACATTTCACGTTGTGCATCGATACTATTCTTACTATATTCAGTATTCTGGTGTGAGGGTATCTGTTTCCAATATTTGTGTGCTTCCCCCACGTAAAAAATGTACAATTCGACTTCGAAAATTTTTTAAAAATTTCAACCAAAAATCCCGAATCCCGATCCCGAATCCCGAATCCCGAGGCTAAAATCCCGATCCGGTCCCGATCCCGATCCCGATCCCGAACGCAAATCCCGATCCCGATCCCGAT
The DNA here is from genome assembly GCA_030248245.1 of Trissonchulus sp. WLG1_4. NCBI lineage: Eukaryota > Metazoa > Nematoda > Enoplea > Enoplida > Ironidae > Trissonchulus > Trissonchulus sp. WLG1_4. The sequence goes on along the minus strand of JASANF010001350.1, from coordinate 34,455 downwards.
CCCGAACACAAATCCCGATCCCGATCCCGATCCCGAACGCAAATCCCGATCCCGATCCCGATCCCGAACTTCAATCCCGTTCGATCACTAATATATATATATATATATATATATATACATATAAATATATATATATATATATATATATATATATATATATATATATATATATATATATATATATATATATATATATACATCAGGGTTGGTTTTTTCCGGAAAAAAATTATGGCCGGAAAAAAATTATGGCCGGAAAAAAACCGGTTTTTTTCAGGTTTTTTTCCGGTTTTTTTCCGAGTTTTTTTCCGATGTCCAAAAATGGCGATAAATTACTGTTGGACTGTATTTTTTACAAATTTCGTCTAGTAACTTGATTATTATTTGCTGGCGACTTTTCACTGCTGATCTTGTTTTGTCTGCCCTAGATAGATGAGAGAACAACGGTTTAAGCAGCACTGGATCGTCATCGAAACATACGCCGATCAAATTCCCAGTATTCTATTAGTGGATTAATTTTTTTGCTATTGCTGCACGTAGTTTCAAAGTATATATTTTCTAATTTCTAAGTCATTTTATGTTTTGCCAATGTTGAACCTAAAATTTATATATGTTTTAATCGGTTAATTTGGGTAGGACTAAGGTGGGGCAAGTTGGTAGTCACATGAGGGGGTTTTGAATTAGTGGAAACATTAGGTCCTGGCATGTGCAAAGTGAATCCGAGCTTATCATTCGCCATTCAGCCTTTGACAAACATACTTGCATTTCAAAAATGGACCAAAAACTTCGAAAACTTGATTTTTTAACTGTTAAATAAATTAACCAGTTGTTTTTAATTTGATTTTAAATTTTTCTATAAAATTTTCATAAAAAACTTAAAAAATGCTATCTACTTTTTGCTACGAAAGGGTCAGAATTGCATCCGCTTGGCGCCTAACGATAAGCTTCCTTGGTTCAAATAGAAGAGATCAATCCGTTGGGTAGGTATTCTGGTTCAATACGTCGATTACGAGCAGCAATAGCAAAAAAATTAATCCCTAATAGAATAATGGGGATTAGATCAGCGTATGTTTCGATGCCGATCCAATGTTTCGCTGCTTAGAAAGACATCCGTTTGATTGACAATGCTAAAAATTTAGACAAAACGGACACAATTTCATTTTTTTCGTATTTGGTGGAATAAAACCACCGCTCTCCGCTCTAGGTTAATTACAATAAGGTACATAGGTAGTAATCACAAACAAATAAGCTGGTCTGGCGGCAAGGAAAATGTGATATTTAAAAAATATAAGTGTCATCGAAACTTACTATTTTTGACTACCTACATACTAGGGATGGAAGTCTCGGTTTTTTTTCCGAGACCGAGACCGAGACCGAGACCACGAAACCGAGACTACCGAGACCGAGACCAAATTCCGAGACCGCCAAAACCGAGACTTTGGGTCATTTTTTGCCATTTTTTTTACCTATTGATTTGATGAATTTTTACAAGTTTTTAGGTAAAATTACAAGACCATGGTCAGACACCTTATGCATATATAACTAACAGCTACATCACGACAATTTTGGTTACATTCACGATTCTTTCTCCCTTTTTTGTGGGACCATGTCTTCTTGAATAACGTGAAATTTTGACCTCTGTCCCAAAAAAGACGCAATTTGTCCTTGTTCTCGCCTAAAATAGCAACTTTTACACTGTTGGCTCGAATTTAGTTAAAAATCGCTCCGATTGTATTGGAAATACCAATTTTCTGCTAAAATACACCCAGGACAGAAAGAATTTTTGGCTTAAAAATTAGCTGCGCGCCATGACGCTCTTTCATTCTTTGCCTCCGGCGTGACCTCCCTTTGAGTGGGGTCCCCTCAATTCCCTGGGACTGAAGCTTAGTTTGGAGTAGAGTTTTCCTTCTCATCTGAACTACATGTGTCAAAGCATGGTTCTGAGTACTGCGTTTAGTTGTACTTTCACAGATTTTGGTTCTGATTTTTTTGCGAAACACACTGATTGGAATTTACACTCAAGTATATATGTGAAGCCACCAATTGGCATAACAAAAGTTGACCAGCCAAACACTTATACTAAGGAATAAAATAGAATAATCACAGAGAGACTTGAAAGTATGAAATAACAAACCTAATCACACACATATACATTTTTGTGTATGTATATATATACTGTGTTTACAGATAAACTAAACAACCACGGTAAAGTTGTTTTCGAAAAAAAATGACAGAATTTCACTGTTTGGGGGGTGATTTAGGTAAAATAGAGATTTGCGAAAAAAAATTTCCTGCCAAAAATTTAAACCAGAGGGGGGACCACAGGAAAAATTTTCACTGATTTGAAAAACCGAGACCGGGTACAAACCGAGACTTTTCGACTACCGAGACCGAGACCGAGACCGAGACCGAGACTGGGCTAGTCTCGGGTTTTGACCGAGACCGAGACTTCCATCCCTACTACATACCTAATAAGGAAGCTGTAATATGGTTTAGGCCCATATACATTTTTATACATATATAAAAACCTAGTATATATAATACTAAATCTAGTTTATAACATTGCTAGACCCGGTTCATTACTCTACACATCCAGAAAAGGAACGGATAACTTCTTATTTAACGAAATGCTAATATCAAAACTTGAAGTCAGCAGCATTCCGTGCTCGCATTGCCAATTAATTCATAATCTATCCTTAAGTAGTCACAAAACAGGCCTACTATCGCTTTTCAAACGGTTTTAAAGCATTTTCAGCAAGTTTAAACTTTACACGACTAATTTACCAGTTTCGAGTTTTTTTCCGTTTTTTTCCGACCCCTCGGAAAAAAACGGAAAAAACGGAAAAAAACCGTTTTTTTCCGGGAGTTTTTTCCGGTGCCCAACCCTGGCGGTCCCAGGGGGGGGGGGGGGGGGGGGGGCGGCCCCCCCCCCCCCCCGAAATTTTTACCGACTGAAATTCTACACAAGGGTCCCCCCTTTGGTTTTTATGGTCCGGCCAGAAAATTTTTCTGATGCGTCCCCAACTGACCAAATTTGGCCTAAAAATCAAAAATTTCCCCTAATTTTTTTTCTGGGGGCTGCCGCCCCCAGACCCCTGCAACTCTATGGCTTAATATTCCTCCTTATTATCTTTCATCAAAGCCTATACATGTATACATGAGTACATTGTGCTGTATTTGCATGTCTACACGAGTAAATTATGCTGCACTTAGTTGTGTAATACACTGTCTGATGTGACGTTCCCATCATGTGTTTTATTTTCCTGTCGGAAAAAATTTCTGATACGTCTCCAGTTGACCAAATTCAGCCTAAAAATTGAAAAATTCCATATATTTTTCTGGGTACACCACTGGTTTTTACTACAAACAGACTCAATTCATTGCTTGATATGGCTGCGGCAATAACAAGATAGCGTAAAGCTGAAAAACGCTATTATAAAAAGTGAAAAAAATTCGTCAGACCTCCGCCCCCCCCGAAATCAAAGTCTGGGACCGCCAGTGATATATATATAGATATATAGATATATATATATATATATATATATATTCAGAATTGGCAAATCACACAGGAGGTTTGCTTAACTTTGCGAAAAAACAGCCATAAATGCCATACCGAGTCCGAATATCCCCAATTTCCCAAGAGGTGGTTGACTGTCCAAGAAAAAGCTGCTCTTGGCGTACAACAGCGTATGCTCCCAATTGATGGCTTCGTCAAATCTACAACAAGACAAGACTGACAATTGACAACGAAGTTCTAAAAAACTGTATATATATATATGCCTGTGCCTATGAAAGTGCAAAAAAGAGTGCAAAAACAAAAGAGTGCAAGGTTTCGGAGTTTCGGACACAGCAAACTACGAAGTGATAAAACTGGGTAATGCAAAAAAAAGCAAAAACCGACTTTTCCATAAGATCGTGCAGTCAAAAATTCTAATTCGTATATTAATTAAAGTGATAAATAACTAACACTGTAAACGGTAGTGAGCAGCTGAAAAGAAGATGACAGCTGGAGAGACAGGAACAAAGGAAATTAATCGTCCACGGCAGAAAAGTCTGGACTGTCATTTATCTAAATCTGAATATACTGTTACTGGTATAAGTTATGTGGTGAAATAAATTCAGTCTTGAACGTAAAAAACAGGGTTGAAACTTTCCGGAAACGGTTGGTTGAAACAACGGATGAAAAAATCCGGAAAAAAGTTTCCGTTTTTTACCCTTTTTTAGTGGTACTAGGTTTAGGCTCAGGCTTAGTCCCAGGGTTAATTGTATCGAGCTCTCCTTCCTGCAAGACTCAACACATGTGAGTGTGCGTGTGCTTGTTCAGAAACACTCAAATTTAGGTTCAGGTTATTAGGCTGAGGCTTAGGCGGGGGCAGGCTTTGTTTTATGATTTTTTTGTAATTAATATGTTCATGTGATGACGAGCGTCTACATACAGTATATACTTGTCTCAAGCTCTGAGCCAATTAAATTCACGCATCGTTCCGTGACCAGAGTTTTAGGCAAGGCATTTTGAGGCAAGTGCTGATATAGACAAAATTCATGTGATGAGCCTCACAGCTTCTCTTCTCACAAACGGAAGGCCGAATCGTCACGAGCCAATCGTCGTCAGGCCGAATCGTCTTTATCATTTTAATGCAACGTTTAGACTTAGTTGGCACGATTTTTACTAAAAATTTCTATTTTCTGACCTATTTCCTAAGCCTAAGCCTAAGCCTGAACCTAAGCTTAAGCCCAAGCCTAAATTGAGCACACGTTAAGAAATGGCGATTCCGCCAGGCGACGATTCGGCCTTGTGTAACATTTTCGGCCTGGCGACGATTCAGCCTCGTGACGATTCGGCCTCGTGTACACAGACCTTTCGGACACGAGTGTTTACATACAGCAGTTGCCTCGAGCTCTCAGCCAATCAAATTCGAGCATCATCACGTGAACAGAAGGCTTCCTTTTTTAAATTTTTTTGGCTTATTTGTTTTAGCCTAAGACTGAGCCTAAGCCTCAGCCTAAGCTAAGCCCTGAGCCTAAAGGCCGATTCACACGCTGCGATTTTACTGCGATTTTGCCGCAGCGTTCACAGGAAAACCGCCACTCTTAATTTAGTCTTAATTTGGTCTTAAATTTATAACATTTAAGACTATTTTAAGAGTTCTTAATTTGGTCTAAATTTGGTCTTAAAATTTTAAGACTAAATTTAGACCATTTTTAGATAGGGCCAGAAGACCAGAAAGTTTTAGACCAAGTTCAGACTATCTGAAAACAGTCTAAAAATATTTTAGACCAATTTTAGAGTGTTTTAAGATTTGAGATAAAACTGAAAATTGACTCTTAAACAGGTCTTAAAACTTTTAAGATTGTTTCAGAGTGATTTAAGACTAGTTTTAGAGTGATTTAAGATAATCTTAAAAACTCTTAAATCACTCTTAAAACACTCTTAAATATGTGCTGGCTGAGTTTTGCAGGATTTTAGACTGTTTTAAGAGTGAATTAAGATAATCTAAAAAAACTCTTAAATCACTCTTAAAACACTCTTAAATATGTGCTGGCTGAGTTTTGCAGGATTTTAGACTGTTTTAAGAGTGAATTAAGATAATCTAAAAAACTCTTAAATCACTCTTAAAACACTCTTAAATATGTGCTGGCTGAGTTTTGCAGGATTTTAGACTGTTTTAAGAGTGAATTAAGATAATCTAAAAAAACTCTTAAATCACTCTTAAAACACTGTTAAATAGTATTCTTACATGTTATAAGGTTTTTAGACGGTTTTAAGAGTGATTTAAGAGTTTTTAAGATAATCTTAAATCACTCTTAAAGTATATATTTATATTTATAAATTGCAGAAGTATTTACTGTTTTTTACAATTTCAAGCACCCATTGTATTGTATTTTAGGCCATTTTAATTTTTTATATATTTGTTTGTTAGGCAACTTTTCGCCATTTTGAGAACAGCTTTTAACTTGAAAGTGTTTTAGCTATATACGATTTTTAAAGATCATTTTTCCACTGTTTTGTCAATTGTTTGTTATCCTTTAAAGGTTTACGTATAGTCAGATGTGGTAAAAATTACAACATTTGAGTATATACAGGGTTTTTCCCTTGTTGTATGAATTTTTTTGAGCAAACTTAAACCAACAATATTTTTCTGCGTTGCTGTACAAAACCAAACCATGCATTAAACTTTTTTCTCTGCAGTATATACTGATTCTACTTAAATCACTCCGACTGACCCCTCCCCCTTCTTTGGCACTTTGATTATCCTCCCCACCCAACATGCCTTACATTAGCATCCTCGTACGACACCACAATGTTTATGTACAGACAGTCCACAGGAATACTGTATTTCTGTATATATATATGTATGTATGTATGTATGTATGTATGTATGTATATATATATATATATATATATATATATATATATATATATATATATATATATATATATATATATATATATATATATATATATATATGTATATATGTATCAGGGATCGACCGGAGTTCCGGTTCCGGTTCCGGTTCCGGTACTTTTTGGTTCCGGTTCCGGTTCCGGTTCCGGTATTTTAAAAGTACCGGAACCGGAACCGGAACCACTATTTCTCTGACAAAGGATTTTGCTTTTAATTTTGTGTTATTCGTCCATGAAAATTTTCCCATAGGCCTCCAACTGACCACAATTCTCCTAAAAATCGAAATTTTCTTCAGATTTTGTTCTGGCGAGCCTCTTGCGACTTTGTAGCTAGTTTAGTCTTCGTCTTGTTTATTATTCTCTTTCATCAAAGCTCATGCGTTCAACATATTCTGTGCTGTACGCGTATATATAAATATTGCATACTTATACATGTACATATACTTTAAATACAAATACAAAATACAATACAAATTTAAATATACACTAGCTTAATACATTGTAATCGTTTGTGCTTTATTGTCTTAAAATGGATATTGTAATATTTATAGTACTATATAGTACTAGGACTACATACAAATAGCTTTTGATTTTTTATTCTAGCATTCTTACGTTGCAGTGCTTATTCTTTATCAACAGTGCTGTGCTTTTTGCGTCCAACTTCTTGTATTACTTCAACTAGCTCAATGAAAGCCGAAGGTCGAAGGTCCTCGGTTTTTTACGCTACACTGAAAAAATTATGTAATCTGAGTAAACCTTAAGCCTGATTCACACGAGATGGATTTTTAGGGGGATCCCCTTGCGTCCCCACGCGTCCCCGAGGGGATCCCCTTGGGGACGCAAGGGGATCCCCAGACGCCCGTGACTTTATTTGATTGGCCACTGCATGTAGATCCTCATCCCGTTGGGGACGCGTGGGGACTCCCACGGGAATCCCCCTGAGGAAGATCCCCTTGAAAATCCCCCTCGTGTGAAACAGGCTTTACTATCTAACATCTAGGAGAGGGGGCGACGGTACAGCCGCCCCCCGCCCCCCAATTTTCTCCAAGTCAGGGTTTTTTTTGGGTCCATGAGTGGGTCCAGCCAGACTCAAGTTCTCTTAACTGGACCCAGCAAAAATTAACCTGACCGAAGCCAGCCCAAGGGCGTAGATAGGGAGGGGGGTCGCGAGGGCCGCGATCCCCCCCTTTTGGTTCCCTTAAGAAGTTATCCTTAAGGTCAACCTTAAGAAATTGTCAACAAGGGGTCCCCCCTTTGGTCCCCCCCGAAAAAATTTCTTGATAGGTCTCCAATTGACCAAATTTTGCCTAAAAATCCAAAAATTTTCGAATTTTTTTTCTGAGGGCGACCCTATCCAGACCCCTGCATCTCTATGGCTGACTACTCATTATTATCTTTCATCAAAGCCTATGCATGTCTACAAAAGTACATTATGCTGAATGTACTTGTATAATACACTGTATCATACACTGTACCTGTCGGAAAAAATTTCTGATACGACTTGAGTTATCCAAATTCGGCGTAAACAGTTAAAAAATCTCCCATTTTTTTCTGGGGGCTATTTAAGTGTATAGACAGTCAAAAGTGTATAGAAGGGTTGCATATACAAAATGTAAAAGTGAACAAAAAATTTTTTTCAAAATATTGCAAAATATAGGGTCTTTTTGAAGGGGGTTCCGGTTCCGGTTCCGGTTCCGGTTCCGGTTCCGGTATTTTTAGGTGGTTCCGGTTCCGGTTCCGGTTCCGGTAGTTTTAGGGTTCCGGTCGATCCCTGATATGTATATATGTATATATATATATATATATATATATATATATATATATATACATATATATATATATATATATATATATATATATTTACATACCGCAGTCCATGGTAGTACGTATATATCAGGGTAGTAGGGATGGAAGTCTCGGTCTCGGTCAAACCCGAGACTAGCCCAGTCTCGGTCTCGGTAGTCGAAAAGTCTCGGTTTGTACCCGGTCTCGGTTTTTCAAATCCGTGAAAATTTTTACTGTGGTCCCCCCTTTGGTTTATATTTTTGGCAGAAAAATTTTTTCGAAAGTTTTATTTCACCAAAATTTCACAATAAAAAGTGAGATTCTGTCGCTTTTCCGAAATCAACTTTACCGTGGTTGTTCAGTTTATTAGTAAACACAGTACACACACAAAAATGAATGTTTGTGATTCGGTTTTGTTTATTACTTCGCTCTATGTTTCAAGTCTGTCGGTGTGATTATTATTATATTTTATTTTTTAGTATTCTCTATTCGTGTTTGGCTGGTCATCTTTTTTATGCTAGTTGGTGGCTTCACAGAGTTTACTTTAAATTCCGATTAGTATATATACACATACATACGTGGGAGTTTGCCAAGGGGGGGGGGGGGGCCGGGGGGGGGGGGGGGGGGGGGGGGGGGCGCTCTGTGTGCCGTCGGCGTGGGGGGGGGGGGGGGGGGGGGGGGGGGGGGGCTTGGGGGGGGGGGGAACTCTCCCCGCCCCCCATGTACCACAATATATATATGTCATATATATATATATATATATATATATATATATATATATGAGTTTGGCAAAAGTCAAAAACAAAAATCTGTGAAAGTATATACAACTAAACGCACTACTGTTAACCATGCGGTAACACATGTAGTTCGGGAGATGAGAAGGGAAGACTATGCCAGGGGCGTAGCCAGGGGGGGGGGGGGAATTGGGGGGAATTCCCCCCCCCCCCCCGAAATTTTTTGCGACTGAAAATTTTATTTTACACAAGGGTTTTTCCCCTTTGGTTTTATGGTCCGGCCGGAAAAATTTTTTGATATATGTCTCTAATTGACCAAATTTGGCCTAAAAATCAAAAATTTTCCCCAATTTTTTTCTGGGGCTGCCACCCCCAGACCCCTGCATCTCTGTGGCTTGCTATTCTTTGTTACTATATCTTTCATCAAAGCCTATGTATGTCTGCGCGAGTATATTATACTACATTTATATATATATATACTTGTCTAATACACTGTCAGATGTGACGTTCCCCTCTTTTGTTTTAATTTTCCTGTCTGAAAAAATCTCTGATACGTCTCCAGTTAACCAAATTCGACCTAAAATTTACAAAAATCTTCAATTTTTTTTAGAGGCTGCCGCCCCCAGACCCCTGCAACTTTGTGGTTTCGTGCTGTTGCATTTTTAAGGAGTTTTAAGTCTTAAACTTGCTAAAATGTGCATTTCAAACCATTACGAAAAATCGTCAAGTCAATCTGAATTTTTTTCTATGTACACCACTGTCTCTCGAAAACATCATGACGCAGCAGTGCAGCACATGTAGTAACGCAGCTTAAGAATGTAGTAAAAAGGTAAAATAATGTAATGTAATGTATACACCTGACCCTAAGTCCTGAGTGCTAGTAAGCGTCAAAAATGTTTTTCCTAATTATTCGAGCGAATAAGGTGCAGAAAGCACTAACGTGTCGGGCGACTGCTATTCTGACGCAACTCTTGTACGCTCCATCTAGCAAGCTGATTTTCCCTATTCGGCTGCAAAACTTGTCCCGGGTGTTTAACAAGCTTATTAGCATTTTTCCGCTACAGATCAGCCAACAACTTTCCTATTCTACCCACACTGCTGCCCTTGGTGAAAGGGCATTTTTATAATTATATACACACTGGCGGTCCCAGACTTCGATTTCGGTTGGGGCGGAGGTCTGAAGAAATTTTTTCACTTTTAATAATAGCGCTTTTCAGCTTTACGCTATTTTGTTATAGCCGCAGCCGCCCCCCCCCGCCCCCCCCTGGGACCGCCCCTGTATATACACATCTATATACACATATACATATATACACATTTCATAGAAAATATCGGTATCGGTCGGTATTTTTTTATCGGTATCAGTATCGGTTATCGGTATTTTTTGGTATATAATCGGCCAAACTTCTAGAAATGTATAATAATAAATAATGTCGCAGACCACATAAATATCGGCTAAGCAACACGGCTAATGTAATGGCCAGGGCAGTGTAACAAATACACTCTTAAATCAGTCTTAAACTGGTCTAAAACTACTCTTAATTCACTCTTAAAATAGTCTAAAATAGTATGCAGCTACGCTGGACTGAATTTAAGACCAGTTTTAGATTATCTTAAATTACTCTTAAATCACTCTTAAATTGGTCTAAAACTACTCTTAATTCACTCTTAAAATAGTCTAAAATAGTATGCAGCTACGCTGGACTGGATAAGACCAGTTTTAGATTATCTTAAATTACTCTTAAATCACTCTTAAAATGGTCTAAAACTACTCTTAATTCACTCTTAAAATAGTCTAAAATAGTAAGCAGCTAAGCTGGACATAATTTAAGACCAGTTTTAGATTATCTTAAATTACTCTTAAATCACTCTTAAATTGGTCTAAAACTACTCTTAATTCACTCTTAAAATAGTCTAAAATAGTAAGCAGCTAAGCTGGACTGGATAAGACCAGTTTTAGATTATCTTAATTTACTCTTAAATCACTCTTAAATTGGTCTAAAACTAGTCTTAATTTACTCTTAATTTAATCTAAAAACAATCTAAAACTATGCAGCGTAGTTCCAAACTGCATTTTAGACTGATTTAAGATTATCTTAAAACAGTCTAAAATAATCTGAAATTAGTCTTAAATAATCTAAAAACACTCTAAATTCACTCTTAAAATGGTCTTAACTTGCTCTCTTAATTCACTCTTAAAATTTTTAGAGTGTTTTCAGATTGGTTTTAGACCATTTTAAGAGTCCCCCTTTCTTCCTGTGCGTTTTCGCCGCTGCGGCAAAACGCACTGTCTGAACAGACGCAGCGATTTCAGTGCGGAATGCATGCGTCTTGATTTTTTCCCAGCGTTTTAGACGCCAGACTGCAATTCGGTCTGCGATTTCAGTGCGTTTTGATGGTGCTTACGTGTTCGTTTGAACAATATTAGCAAAGCTGTTTCTCATATTTTTAAAACAGTAAAGACGCAGCAAAATAGAGTGCGAGACGCAACGTTTGTTCAGATGCTGCGTTTCGTGTGCGACACCCTGCGTCTTGCGTTTTGCGTCAAAATCGCAGCGGCAAAATCGCAACGTGTGAATCGGCCTTAAGCCTAAGCCTGAGGCCAAACCTAAGCCTAGTCTGAGCCAATTATAGTTTGAGGCAAGTGCTGTATATACAGTACTATGCAAAAAAAGTTCCCTGTTCGTCGTCGTACGACGAGCTTCGTCGTTCGCGAAAAGTGAAGAACGTTGGCCGGAAAGCGTCGAAGCAAAATTTTTGTGTTTTGTGTAAGTCACACCCACACGGACGACTTTCGGAACCGCAGTACAAGCCAGTAGTTAGCCAATAATGTTCTAAGGAGGCGCTCCGGGAATCGGGGGTTCCCTAAGAAATTACGAAAAATAATACTAAAAGTAAAACTTTAGAAAAGAAATACGTAGTATGGTATAGAAAACGCTTGCAATAAAGTTTCAGATAACGTGATCATGGCCCGTATTCACATGCTAACACTAAAGGCCGATTCACACGGTGCGTTTTTGCCGCTGCGATTTTGACGCAAAACGCAAGACGCAGGGTGTCGCACACAAAACGCAGTATCTGAACAAACGTTGCGTCTCGCAAACTATTTTGCTGCGTCTTTACGGTTAGTTTAATATGAGAAACAGCTTTGCTAATATTGTTGATACCAACACGTTCGCAGCGTCAAAACGCACTGAAATCGCAAGCCGAATTGCAGTCTGGCGTTTAAACGCTGCGGAAAAATCAAGACGCATTTATTCCGCATTGAAATAGCTGCGTCTGTTCACACAGTGCGTTTTGCCGCAGCGGCGAAAACGCAGCGGCAAAATCGCAGTAAAATCGCAGCGTGTGAATCGGCCTTAACGCTTAAACTTAGTGTTTACACTTAGTGTTAGGGCTTATAAGCGCTAAGTGTTATTCACAAACTTAAACTTTTAACATACTAAACATACTTAAGGGCTAACACTAACGCTTAGCGTTAGTATGTGAATAACACTTAGTATGTGAATACGGGCCCATGTGACGTGACTTAGAGCACCGAACGCGAGCTAATTTTCGACAAACGATTAACTCTACTCAAACTCAACGCATAATAAAAGTCATAAATCAACGTGTACGTTTTGAGCTTCTTTACTTGAACGTTATTTTGATTTTTAACAATCTTACTGTGTTTAGAAAAAAATTGCCATTATTTGCTTTTAAAGTCTACCTCTGAACAGTAAAAATTATGTAAAAAATTTCTGGAGCATATTTTAAAAAAATAACAAATTGTTCAACTGCGCAGAGCTAAAGTCTATCATTCTGCAAAATTTTGCGGGAGGACACCATACCAGTAATAGCTTCTTTTTCATTTTTTTCCACAGACCGCATTAAAATTGTTTTAATTTTAACTTGTGACCAATATAAACGGTGTATCGTGGGTTTGCAAAACCTCGAAAATCGTTGATGCACTGGCTTACTTGCTGAGATTTCTTGAAAGTTGAATAAAATTGCAAAATTGTCTAATTTTTTCCAATTTTTTATTATGGAGAATGGAGATAATTACGTTAAAACATTTGAAATTGCATTCTGGACAACTTTTCTTCAAGAATAATAGGTCATTTTTGCAAGGGGAGTCGCAGGAGAATTCATAAGATTCACATACAAAAATAAACCTCAGATTCGTGTTCAGGACACCAACTTACTCCTAGAAATTGGGTTTTTCAGAAAATGCTCGAAAATATTTTTGACCAAGAAGTACCCAAAGGCTCCTACAACACAAATCTACGACCCCCCTTACAAAATAAAAAAATGACCTGTCATTTTTGAAGACTTGAAGAGTTACAGGGGTTTGAGCCTGAGAGCGTCAGTCCCCAGAAAAAAGTTAAATAATTTTTTTTATTTTTAGGCCAAGTTCGGTCAGTTGGAGACATATCAGAAATTTTTTTCGGCCGGGCGTTAAAAACCAAAGGGAGACCCTTGTTGACAATTTTTTCAGGTTCGACCAAAAGGGGGAGTGGCGAACTGTGGATTGTATTTATTACGTAGGTATATATTGACATAGAAAAAAGTATAGGGGTGGTCTTCACAAAACATTATACTATCGCAGTAAACTCGGTGGACACGGGGCGGGGCAGAGGTTTTGCCCCGCGGGGATTTAGGATTTTGTACTGTACCAACTTACTTTTTGAATTTGTCGTGTTTTGTGTGCTACTCAAGCAGTAAAAAATTCATGCTATATTTTGACCGATTTCTAAGCCATATGTCCGTTTAGATGGCAAAATTGCGAACACGTTTATGCTTGCCAATCGTTAATAAAGGTTTGACTATTTAATGGTCGAGGTCTAAGTATAGTTAAGTTGTCATGTACCTAAATGCGAAAGTGTTTGTTATACATTTACCGAGTTACCGACGAGGGCGTCAGGGGTTTAGGGTAGTTTCAAGTATGGAATTATTTTCAATTTCAATACCATTATACATTTTTTGACTAAATATTTTTAATTTCAAGACCATTATCATTTTTTTGCCCAACTATTTTTAATTTGAACGAAAAATAAGTACGAAAACGACATACATTTCAGTGGTGTGTTAAACTTTGTGATAAAACCAATTTTGACCATCGAATTTTTGATGGAGATGTGAGTGTGCCAGTTTTGATGAACGTGAGATGAATAATTGGAAAAAGACTTCTAGCAAACATTCTCCTCTTTGCTGATAAACAAAGTGATGACGACTTTGATGACGCCATAGATGTATTGCTTAAGCGCGCATTTCAGGCCGACGTAAATGAAGAAAACAAGGTAAATGCCAAAACGGCAATCATTCAAACTCCAGAATCTTTAACTGTGTTGTTGCCGATAATGGAGGTCAATGCGCGTAGGGGAACGCATGATGCTGATGTGGACAAAGCGCAGTTAGAGAGCCAAATGGATAAGATAGAGCTATACGCTAAGCAAAGTTTTCGTAACTTGAAAAAGTAGAAAGAATGTTGAAGGCCAATGAACAACAAGTCCGCTATCACCGTAATCTAGCAACGTGTCAGTGGATTATCCAACAACGACCCAGTCCGGAACCATACCCGACAACGCACATACCGATACTGCAAACATATGCAGATAAAGCACGTACCATACCGTCGAAGCCTGAAATCGCAGCTACCAGCTTTCACGGCGACAACAGCTCTTCCTAGCTGAAAGCCTTCTGGACCCGATGACGACTGGGTACAGGTTCGTAAAAGATATCCACAGCGAAAGGACCGGAATATCGTAAATGGAACAGGGACGGTTAACCAAGATTCACTCACTGGCCAAAGCGGTACTGGCCATATTTTTGTGTACAGGGATTCACGCAACTACACCGAAGAAATGGTAAAAACTCATTGCTCTAGACAGCAGGTTAACGTGTTGTCAATCGAGACGGTATAAACATAAAGACGGTAAAAGAAACAACAACACATTAAGGTAATTATAATCAGGCAGCCATTTTTATTATACGACTTCATCACGCTACTACTCATGTATAATCACGTTCTAAATTTGCATTCTAAATTTTATCGCTGATGCTGACTGCACATGACGTACATCAGCCAATCAGCAGTCGCTATTCGCGACACTCCCGACCGAGAGTTAGGCGTAACTAAGAGGGTCCCGGTCGATTTGTCAGTTTGGCTTTGACTCGTCGGTTCCACTTTGGCGGCTTTCGTGGCTCATACTTGAAAACAGAAGCAGTGTACTGGACAAACCGCAGAGTGGGCAATGCTTTGCACCATTCAAGCCACAAGGTCCGTAGTCCCGCGTGATTAATATGGAAAGTGTCCGCCCTGTAAGGACCTGTTCCCCACAAATCAGGAGCATTTCTGCCTCGGTGATGAAGGGGTTATTTTCCCTGTACGAGGAAGGGGTTATTTTCCCTGTAGGAAAAAGAGTCTATCAATTGGGCCTTTGGAATCGAACGCAGTTGACGTTTCAAAAATCCAGCCATGTCCTCAACATGGTTAGTGTTTGGATGCCGTATCGGAGCGCTAAACATGACCTTCGGGTATTCTGGCGCAGAATCGGCCAAGATGTTCTAAAGCGCGCTTTTCAGAGTCTCGAACGATCTGGTCCACTCCGCAAGGTCCTTCCGGCGACAATGGTTAACACCCACATGGACGATAACAATGGCAAAATCACGTAGTTGGATCCGACGGCTAAGAACTCTGTCGGCCAAATCGTGGAATCTACCGCCGCTGACAGCAACATGCATGCCATTATCTATATAGTTGATCTGGCACATAGAATCGCTCAGAATCAACACGGTCTTATTATAGTCACCAAAAACCACGTCCGCTCCCGGTAGCAGGCCATGTATGGTCATCGGAGGGCTAAAGCTATCAGCCAAGCGCATTCTATAAACACGCAGCAAAACGTTTCCAAAAACGTTAAAACCAGGAAAGTGGGCCAAGTCCTCACGATGTAGAATACTGGAGTATCGCCGAACCCCACAGGAAAGAATCAGTTTTTTCCCACTAGAGAATACAAGAAACCGAGTGACGGTTGGACCATATTGCGCAGGATGTCATCAATCGCCGACTAAAAATCGTTCTTTTGTTGACAATGCAGCAGAAAACAAACGACGGCAAGATAGACATCTTCCATCGAAAAAATCCACTTCGCATTAGGCGTGAAACCGGTAGAGTAAACCCAGGGTTTAATGCCGCAAGCGTTGTCCATGAGTCCCAGTTGCTGACTTAGTTTATTAGCCAAATTAACTTCACGGCTTATTTTCAAAATAATATACCAATAAATCATTTCAATTGATGAAAATACTGGACCGTCAAATTGGATACGTAACCCAGAATACAAACGCGATAAGCGATCAGTAGTATTAACACAGACAGTAACCATAGTTGCATAAACTAAAATAAAAGTTCAAAGTTCAAACAAACAAATTCAAACAGCAAAAAGGTAACAATGGAGAATATTTAAAAAATTTTCATTCCTAATGGATTCTTTACAAAATCCTAAAATTTAAGACAAACTCGCTCGTAAAAAAATTTTAAAAAGTAGGCCAATGTCCACTGCGCTAAAATACTGTTAACTAAATTATTTAACGATAACTAATCCACCTGGGCCCCGTTGCATAAAAGTTTGAACAGTCTAACAGTGTAACAGTCTAACAGTTGAACAGTGAATCCCGTTGCAAAAAGCTTAACACTGTTAGTCGACTGTTAGACTGTTATTAACAGTGTTAGAACAGTGAATTTGAACAGTGAGCGTTGCATCAAAACTAACAGTGTTAGTTTTACACTGTTCAAATTTACTTGAAAATCTAACAGTCGATCACCCACTGTTAGATTTCAATTATTGTTTGTTAAATTACAACTTTAGTTTATATTGGTTGCAAATGGAGAATTATTAATGTTTTTTTTAGTATAGGTAAGTTTTTTTGACAAGTTTATGCAACATTTTTTACATATAGTACAAGTTTGAGATAGATGAGTGATGATACTTCAAAGCGATTATTTTTCAGTCTTTAACGAGCTAAATGGTCTAATTACTTAATGGGTCGCACCCTGCTTTGCTGGGGGTCGGCAACCCAAGAAATACGAATAAGAATATACGGCTATACGATACGTTGCCTCCCGCTCCGCTGGGGTCGGCAACCCAACAATATTAGTGTAATATATGATTTAGTACCCAATACCGTATTTTCGCCATGAAACGTCGATTTTTTACTATCTTTTTCCGAAATGATAGGCAAAAAGCCGAAAGCATACTTGCCATGTGAAATAATACAAATACTCCTCCCCCTTGCATGGAGGGAGTTGCAATTACAGGCTAGTAGTCCATTTGTGAAAAAACGCAAAAATGAAACCTATAGAACTAATAAAGTGGAAGTCATAACCTCATGACTGTTAGAATCACACAATTAGGTACTCTGCGATTTTGCAGAAGACTGCTGCTTGTTGTGCTAAACTATAAATGCTGAATTGCAATACTATATAAGCATACAACAGTTATATGCAATAAACAGTCAGTCAGCTACACTTTTAGGCGGACTGTTAGACTGTTGGAATTTCACTGTTAGACTGTTGACTATTCAGCGGTTTTCATCAGTCGCTTTATGCAACGAAAATTTCAACACTGTTATTTAACAGTGTAACAGTTGAACAGTCTAACAGTGTAACCAGTATCCTGTTCCGTTCATAAGAATGCGAAGACAGCTTATTTGACAGTAGCCAAATAAATTTGCCCTATACCTTTTTTGAATTGAGTGAAAAGGTTGATTATTTTTTTAGTTACAGCCTACCAAAGTCATAGAAACTGCCGTTTCTTGACTTTTTAGAAAAATTTGAGGCAAACTTTTGCTCACCGTAAAAATCTGCTAAATTATTACGCTTAGTTAAGCATACCAGCAGTTTCGTAACACATCAACGTGCCTTTGGTATAAATTGCGTAATTGCATGCGGATTTTTTTTACCACAGTGAAGAAATAACGAAATACGGGGGAAAATGCATAAAATTGAGCTGATGAGCTTCACCAAAAGACTTGGCGTGCGCACTATGAGTAACAGTGACTCTTGAAAAGTTGTAATTTTGTAAAAAAATAAGTTAATTAATAATATGCAAAAGACCGCTTGTAAATTGATTTAGTAATTGCTACAAAATAGAAGATTGAAAAAAGCTGCGAAAACGTAACTACCACCTTAATCCCCTATAGGCTACCTACATTTTTACTGTGCCCCATTGGAGCAGGTTTTCGTCGTTCGTTCAAAACCTGCAGTTATTGCCAATATTCTAGATGACTTGGTGGCTTAGCGACAGAGTGTACGCTGGATAACCATAAGGTTGGTGGTTCGATTCCACTACAAAGTCATCTTCATTTTGTATTTTTGATTTTTCGTTTTGGAAGTAGGAAAAATCGCCAATGCTGGCAGCAGCTATAGCCGGCTATTTCAGACCAAACAGTGTATTTGTAATGGCTATTGGCGGCTATAGCCGAATCGCCACTTCTAGGGGGTCTCTACTTGATTTCAAAAGTAGCAATAGTCTGGCTATAGTCACGTTTCTTCAGTCAAAACTTAGCCATTTGAAAATCGCCAAATTAGCCGCGGCGAGCTATATCTGTGGCGAATCTGCACAAGTGGAAAAATAGCCATTGCTGGCAGCAGCTAAGCCGGCTATTTCAGACAAAACACTGTATTTGAAACGGCTATAGGCGGCTATAGCCGAATCGCCACTTCTGGGGGTTCCCTAGTTGATTTCAAAAATAGGTAGCTATAGGCTGGCTAGTGGCTATAGCCACGTTTCTTCAGTCAAAACTTGGCTAATTGAAAATTGCCAAAATAGCCACGGCGAGCTATAGCCGCGGCGAAACAGTCTAATCGGCAATATATATGTGCTAAAAATCGCCACAGCTATTGCCGGCTATTTTAGACAAATCCGTGTATAATAATTGGCTATAGCCGAATCGCTGTTTCTCCGAGGCATCTAAAAAACCGTGATACACGGGAAACTTACCTTCTGGGAGGGGAGTGAGGAGCAGCTTTTTCCGCCCGTTTTCACTTTGTAAGCCACCATTTTGGCCGTCGTGAGCACCAAATATTCTGGAGGTGGGGGGTGAAGCACCGGTCCGGGGAGGGTGAAAACGGAAAAATCCTAACTCCCCACGCCCGTTTATGGTTTTACATCCGAAACTTTGAATTAAAAACGTAAAAAAAAACTTAAAATTAAAGTCCAGTCCGTTTAATCCGGTAAAGAAATGGGCCTCAAGTCTGAGTTGCTCAGAGTGTTAACGATACTCCAACACAACTTCGTAGTTTTGCGCGCGTACATTATGCACAAAAGCACTCAGGTATAGCCAGACGCACATTATTACAGCGAACAGATAATCACACATAGCACATGCGTTCTGACAAATTTTACATGCAGTGACAGTAAAATGACGAAACCTGTCACAACAATGTTTTCTAAATTATTATTTATCAGCACTTTAGAACCTGAACAATGTGAATATTATGTAGAAGCATTACCTACAAAACCATTCGGTAGCAAGAATGATGGCATTTCGCTGCGACAAAATCTTCGCAGTTGACGCTGGTTTTGCGCAAATGTGCGGTTTTAGCACCTTCCGCTAAAATGGTGTTTTGAGTGCAATAGCATTTATACTCAGCTTTTACAAAACGGTTATTAGTTTTCAACTTATGTGAAACTTAACTTGAAAGCAAGATGAAATCACGAAAACACATTGCAGTTTGACCTGTTATGTATGTAAAAGTCTTGCTTTAAATACTTTTTCCGCCGCGTTTTATATTCGAAGAATATCCTCAGCCTTACAGCATGTCACAACGAATTCTATCCAAAACTAATTTATCTCTACTCGCAAAACGTGCTTGTTTTGAAGTTAAAGTAAGACCAAAGTACATAATAGCGTCTCACTCTATATTGAAGAAGAGTGAGACACTCTCCTTCCAGCCTGTGTTCTAGCGCAGGCAGATGCGCTGGTCGCTTTCTGGCCACAATGCCGTATGTTGCTGTTTTGTGCAACTGTAAATTCTATGAAAATTTAAGGCTGAGAGTTTTGGAGTCTGTGGCAATAGAAATGGAACGAATTTATTAACGCGCTTTTGGTTCGATTCCTATCAGGTGACAAATGTGTCTAAAGGTTGTCCAAGTGTAATTAGTATGTTTTGATAACACTTACTAGTGGGTGGGTCTCCAACTAGGAGAGTGTCCGTATTCCACGTGATAATCTCCTCGACAGTCAGCTGCTCCGCTTTGAACCTCAGTCGTCTACTCGCGACGTAGGAAATACACAAGTCAAATTTAAACAAAACTTTACTGGTTTCACGGCTAACACGCCCACACTTTCACAAGGTAACACAATCAGCCGACTCTTGGCTCACACTTTTCCGAACTGACTGACTACTCCTAGGTTTTCATCTTTTGTTATTAAAGGCCCAAACTTCAGGTTTTTTTTAGTGTCCAGTTTCGGGGTATCGTTTTGACCCCACGCAAATTTGTGTCGGCCCCTTTTTAGGGGTACGGTATTGCGCCAAAAGGGCGTCAGGTTGCGGGGCGGGTAGGCGACAATTTTTGAATTAATTCAAAAATGGGGAATGTCTTTTGTTATGAGTTTTGTTTACACCCGGGGGGATAAAATTCGATCGTCCTCGATCGAGTGTACTAAAATTATACGTATAAATGTCAGACATGAATAGTATCAAAGCAAAGGAGAAACATTATAGATTACATAGCTAATATAACTTGAATTAGTCAATTATTAACACATTGATTCTGATTGTTGCGTGGCATTTTATAGTGTTACTGGTTATTTTGCTGATATCTGCGGCCTGCTCCGGCATGGAAAATGTGGGGGAAGGGCAGGTGCTCCGGGATAGTGATGACTGGGTGGTTGTAGGGGTCCAGATAAACGGGGATCCATCCCCAGTGTTTGTACTCGGCCACAGCTTGTGGGGGAATAGTTGGGGTGCTGGATTGTGGATTGGCTATTGGATTTAGGGGGACTTGTGCCGGAATGGACAATTGTTGGTGCGATTGTTGGGTCGAAAAGCCTGGTGGGGGGCCGGGCTGCAGTGGCTGGGAAGTAGTGACGGATTGCTGCAGCGGGGCCTGCTGAACGGGGGCTTGATTACTGCCCATGAGGGAGGGCTGGCTCGCAGTGGGGGCCGGCAGGGGCTGGTTTTGGCTTGGTTTTTCCGTTTGTGCTTCTGAATGAATGACTTTGTTTGGCTGGTTTTGAGGTGGAACAGCTTGTGTGCCAGAGCGCAGGTTTTGTGGTGTGTCAATTATAGGTTCATGAGTGACTGTTTGGATGGGTTCACTGTAATTGTTCAGCCGATTAGGCGTCGGTTCAGGTATAGCTACGACTGACTTGAGCCGTTTAGGTTGTTCAGTTTCAGATGGTGGGTTTTGGGCTTTTGTTTTGGATGCTGTAGATTTACTTTCACTTGTGCCCTTTGTGTTGTAATCCAGTCTTTTTGTTTTCGAGCTTGTAGGTTGATTTTCATGAGTTGGTGTATCATTGGTTGGTTTCTGACCAGTGTACATGGCACGAGGTTGTGCATATGGTTGATCGCTCATATATGGGTGCACGCATCGGAATTTTGGTTCATACCCACTGATATGGTCATACCAGTGCAGTTGAGCCGCGGAAGTCAGCTGTTCAGGATTTGGGGGCTTCTCATAGAAGTTTCCTTTTGCAAGCTGGGATTCATGCGGAAAGTTCTCCATGGATATGAAATGAATCCCAAACTCTGTGCACTTTTTGCTTAGGAAAGTGTGGAATTTTTCAATTGTTTCTTCTGATGGCTTCGTGCCCCGATGTTTGAACGGCCCCACCCAGAAGACAGGGACGTTCAGCTGGTTCAACGCCGACATGGCGTTATTAGCGCCATCTTCCCAGCGACGAGGGTCAATTTGCATATCATTATTGCTAATAGCAATGATGATATAGTGGAACGAGGACGGGTTCACACGTTTCAGGAGGACGGAGACGTGGTTCATACGGGCGTTGGCTTCACAGATGACGTGGCCTGACTCCAGGGTTCGGATATTTTTGACGTCATTGTCGCCAATTAGTAAGATGGTGTTTTCTGGTCCACTAATCATTTGTTTTTCACACCAATCGTATAAGTCAATTGGTGGCATCTCGTGGTTTTTCAGTTTTCGCTGGACGCTGGCCAGGAGGCGCCCATGGAGATCATACCCTGGAAAGTTCAGGGTTGGTGTGGACGGTCTTCTGGTTAAGCCGCATGTCCAGAAGGGGTGTGTGCCCAAAAGGACATAGGCTGTGTCTGTCTGACTTAGCAACCGCTTGATCAGCGGGGACATCAGTGCTGCAAGGTAGTAAGCAGCAATGAAAACATTGTCCCTAGCAAACACCCAAGGACCATTGATTGGGAGGTAGTGTTTTTGGGCTTCGTCCAGCACCTTCTTAATGTGTTCAGAAGTTGGTTCAATTTCATACACTTGTTGTGCCAGTTCAGGTTTGTCCAGTTGTATGAAATGCACATATTCAATCAATTGCTTGATGTTTTTGAACTGTAGATCCCCAATAGGCAGTTTTTGAGGTATGAAGAAATAGGTTGACAGTGCATGCTTTGGCCCGCCAATATAAATTATATTGGCAAAGTCAGAAGGTTCGTTGGAAGAAATTGACTGTTCAGAGTTGTCAGTATCACTTTGTCGGCGACTTGAATGTCTGCTCCGCGATTCAGAGCTCGAATGACTCTGCCTCGCAGGTTCGGCATTGGGTTCATTAGTGTCCATTACCTCGTATGGTTGATCATTAGTGGATTTGTCCGTCGGGACACTGTGTCGTCGTCCCTGTTTTGATCGAGCAGGCTCTTCGTTATGCGGTTCAGCCGCAGTGTCGCTGGTTGGTGTCGTATACCGTGACCGAGGCATGGCCGTTTTCTAAAAAAAAGAAAATTTGTTCAAATATTGTAACGATTATTACGTACGTATTTGTCTCCTGATTTTTTTTAAACTATATTTCCCAGTTGTAGTCGTTCTACTTTTAGTATGATTACTATTTTTCGTAGTTATTATGGCAGAATGGCGTGGTTTATAAACTTGATAATTTCAAGTGAAGGGTTGATAAATTGAAGAAGAAAGGCGTGTCATGTGACTAATAACTACTTTCGTAGTGGTCGTGTGGTTTATTTTGCGATTTGTTCTACTGCTGATTTATGGAGAGATAGTTTGACTACAGTTGGTCAGTCAAATGGATGTCAAAGGTTCGTTCTTTTTTTTTGATCGTGTATTATAATGAGCAGGTTGATTTGCTAAATTAGTGTTACTGTCTTTGATAGCTGTATTTTCCTGGTTCATTAATTGGGGTACATATAATTCATAACAGGGTTTGACATGATCCACATGTCGTTTGATAGGTTGCTTTTTGGGATCTTGGATAGATTGTAAAGTTAGGTTTTTGCCTTCAATTTGAACAATTCTGTATGGTCCCTTCCAGTAAGATGTGAGCTTGGGGGCTGCACCTTTTTGGGTTGTTGGGGTAAACACGTATACTTTATCACCTATGTCATAAATAGGCATGTGTGTTGTTTTATCATAGTGCAATTTTTGTCGTTCCTGAGCTTTTGAAATGCACTGTTCAGCTATGCGCCATGCGCTTTGAAGGGTTCTGACCAGAATTCTACCGTAGTCGTTATAGTCAGTGTAAGTAGTCATTGTTTTTAGAATTGAACGGTCAAGTGGTGTGTATGGGTCTCTGCCATACAATAAAAAGAATGGAGATTCCTTTGTGGATTCGTGTGTAGCTGTGCGATAAGCCAATAAGAGAAGAGGCAAATTGGTGTCCCATGTGCTTTGGTTTTCTTGGCAGTAAATGGATAACATTGTCTTTAGGACACGGTTTTGCCGTTCAACTTGACCCAGAGTCTGAGGCCGGTAAGGTGCACTCTGTATTTTACTTGTATTTACTAGTCTGCAAATGTTTTGGATTAGTTCAGAAGTGAGATTCGCGGCACAATCAGATAATAAAGCCCGAGGGGCAGAGTATCTAGCAACTATCTCATTGACAAAAAGTTTAGCAATATTTTTGCTTGATGTATCAGAAATTGGAAATGCTTCACACCATTTGGTGAAATAGTCTACAAAAACTAATATGTAGGTATTTCCAAATTCTGTAATAGGGAGTGGTCCCGCAATATCTATACAAACTTGAGCAAATGGTTTTGGCTCAATTTGCATAGGTGTGAGTGGGGCTTTATTTTGTGGAATGGGGGCTTTCTTTTTGGCACACAATATGCATGCTTTGCAATACTGTTTTGTGTCACGCCGCATCGTAGGCCAGTAGTAGCGTCGGCATAGTTTTTGATAGGTTTTGTCGAAGCCAAAATGACCTCCGGTAAGAATAGAGTCGTGAAATTCTTCTAGCAAAGTTTCTCGTAGCGAGGAAGGTATAACTACCCGCAGTTTATCGTGTTTAATGTCATAGTAATATAGCATATCTAACAGTCGATATGCCGTGGATAAGGTTTTAATTGTGTGGGCAGTATGGGGGTCGTTAGGCAGTTTACCTGTCAGTAAATATTTATAGATTGGACCAAAAAATGGATCATTTTGTTGGTGTTGTGCCATGTCAAATGGCGTTTCTGTGTCAATTGTGTTGACAGTTGCTGACGGCAACCGACTAAGTGCGTCAGCGTTTGAGTTACTTTTTCCTGGTTTGTGTTTTACTTCCATGTTATATTCTTGTAGTAAAAGTGCCCATCTTGCCAGCCTGTTTGAAGGTGTGGGTGCTCGAAAGAGCCATTTTAAACAAGAGCAGTCTGTATACACTGTGAAATGGTTACCATACAGGTAGCATCGGTAGTAGTTTACTGCCCAAACTACTGCCAACGCTTCTTGCTCAACCGAAGGGTAGCGTTGTTCGTGTTTGTTCAAGGTTCTGCTCGCATATGCAATGACCCGTTCTTTTTCATTCTGTACTTGGCTAAGTATTGCACCAACCGCTTGACCACTTGCATCTGTTGTTAAAATAAATGGCAATTGAAAATTCGGATATGCCAGTATGGGAGCGGTAGTTAGTTTTGTTTTTAATATGTCAAATGCATGTTGGCAGTTGTTTGTCCAGTTATAAATTGTATCTTTGCGTAGTAGTTTTGACAACGGGGTTGCAATTTTAGCAAAGTTTTGGATAAATCGGCGGTAATATGACGCAAAACCTAAAAAGCGTCGTAGCTCGGTTATTGTTTTTGGAGCTGGGTATGTTTTGACGATTTCAGTTTTAGACGGATCTACTGTTAGTCCGTTTTTCGAAATGACATGCCCAAGAAACGGTATCGTTTCACGGCAAAATGAACATTTCTGGGGTTTTAGTTTTAAGTTGTGAGTACGAAATCTTTCAAAGACTGACGCTAAGTCTCTAAGATGTTGTTCAAAACTGGATGAGAAGACGATAATATCATCTATGTAACAGAGACATATTTTCCAGTTTAGTCCAGTTAAAACGAACTTCATGGTTTTTTGAAAAGTGGCTGGTGCGTTACAAAGTCCAAAAGGTAGGACCTCGAATTCCCATAGACCAGCGAATGATGTAAAAGCTGTTTTTGGTTTATCATTTTCATGTAGTGGTATTTGCCAATAGCCGCTACAGCAGTCAAGTGATGAGAAATATTGAGCTTTGCCGAGTGAGTCTAAAATTTCGTCACATCTTGGCAGTGGCCAGCAGTTTTTCTTAGTGACCGCATTAAGTTTTCGAAAATCTACACAAAATCTGTCTGTTCCGTCTTTTTTTTAACGATTATAAGAGGAGATGCCCACGGTGATGTGCTGGGTCTTATTATGCCATTATTTGACATTTGTTTTATGTGTTTTTGTAAGGAGTTCCTTTGCGCTAGTACTCTATAGGGTCTTTGTTTTATAGGTGGTGCACCTGCAGTGTCTATAGTATGGTCAAGTGGTGGGCCATTAAATTTTCCCATGTCAAACTCATTATTAGCAAATATGTCGTTGTAGGTATTCAGTAGTTTTTGTAATTCAATTCTTTGTTCATTGTTCAGTGTAGTTTTAGTAGAATTTAAGTCAATTTTAAACTTTTGACTTGGTTTTGGGCAATGTCCATTAGTATCAAGTACTAGTATAGGATAGTTTTGCATTAGTGCGTGCACATGTCCAATTTGCGTGCCACTGCGCACGTGAATTGGCGCATTTGTTGGGTTGACAAGTCTGGTTATTATGTATCCGTAGGAGCCGTTGACTAATACTCTGGCTGGATAAATGTGAAAGTTGTCAATGAATGTGGTGTCAGGTTCAAAAACTACATCTGACTTAACACAATGACTGAGACTGCAACATATGTTGAGTTCTACTCTTGGAGGCACAACTATATTTCTAATAATGTGTACCGTTGTGGAGTGACGTTCTAGTTTTCGTTGTGGACATTTTTGAACCGGTGGTCCGAATAAAATAGGTTCACCGTGTATTGTCAAAATTCTTTTATGAAAATCAATCAGTATTGGGCCATACTTTGGCATTACGTCAGTGCCAATAATGCAGTCATGAGGCATATAATTTGTGACATGGACCATGTGGGTTATAGTTTGTGTGCCAATCGTTAATGTTGCTAATATAGCTCCTAGAAGAGTTATAGTGTGCCCAGTTATAGATAGAGCAGAAATTTGGGCAGGTACTAATTTTTCCAAGTCTGGCAGGCATCGTTTTGCTACTAGCGTAATTGTCGCGCCAGTGTCAAACAGTGCTTGTCGTAGGGTTCCATTCACTTTAACCGGTATGATTGATTGAAATTTTGGTTCATTATCAGTTTGCGCTGAGTTTATTGATTTTTGTTTTAGAGGTTTCAGCATTTTATTAGTTGTTGATTTAGCATTGACTGTTTTTAAGTATTTTTCTGTGTATTCGGCTAGTGGATCAGGTTCATCCATGAATTTTACCCATTGAGGTTCACTGATAACGCCTGCAACGATTTCTTCAAAATGGTCATTATTTTGAAGATTTTGTGCTTTGCGGCGCCTTGTTTTATGTCGGTAGGTTGGTTCAACAGCTGTGACAGCCTTGGTGTTCTGCTTTAGTATTGAGTTACACTGTTTACACGCGACTATAATCTTATATACAAATATGAATATTGTTGCTAGAAAGAATGAAAGCACTATGATGTTGACAAATAGTTGTACTGATCCTTTAAGTAGCAGATCAAAATACGCTATGCCTGGTGTAACTCGGTTGATGCCAAGATTTAGTGCCCATTTGGAACTAGTTTCAATTAATTTTGTTAAGCCTTTACTAGCTCCAACTATCATGTTTTCAATTACAGAAGGGTCTGTTAAAAATTTAGCTGCATATGCGGTCAAGATTTTCATTTGTTGTTCTATTTGTGTAGTTTTGGCCATATATTCATGCATCATTTCAATTTGTAATTTGACAGTGTCTGGTTTATGATGGATTGGACCGGTGGAAAAAGTAAAAGGTGCCCATTTTCCTTGCCACGCCAGTTCGGTTGGTACTTTACTGACATGGACTGGTCCTTCCGGTGATTGCCATCTGTTGCTTAAATATAGACCTTGTTGAATGTCCAAACATGAGACAATTGCTGAAGTTTGTATTAAATCTTTACTTCCAGGTGCTATGAATAGTAGTGTTTTATTGTAAAGTACTGGAGTAAGTTCATAGCATGTGTTATTGTATGTACGGTTCCAAAAAATTTGGTCTGGTTTGACAGAAACGCAAGGCCAGACGGAAAGAGCTTCACCGGTAAATTTTGCACTGATGTCTGTACGGTTGAGCAGAACACGAGCGCCAAGCGATGGGTCTAATCTTAAGAGTTGCTGTATTAACTGAAGTTGTCGGTGCGCTATGTGAATTGCTACGAATATGACCTTTGCGTTCACAAAATGCACAAATTGGTTCTCCATTTTCAGCCCATTCAAATCGTACAAATTTGTTAGTTTTTCTAGGGGGTGGGCTGAGAGTACGGTGCTCATAGTACGAGTTGGGAGAGTGGGAGTAACGAGAGCGTGGGTGTTCCCGTTCTCTAGAACGATATCTATGCTCAGGGTTGTAATATTCAGGTCTAGTTGTTGAGATAGCAGCCTGAAAGGCTTTTGTTAAATTTTCTATTGAGTTATCAGGATTAGATTTAGTTTTATCTACTAATTGAAAGTTAGAGAGTGTCCTTTCAATTTTTGACAGAGTTGCCGAAATTGTTTCAGTAGTTTTTGTGGTTTCATTAGAATCAGTTTTGGTTGACAAAAGGCTGCTCTGAGCTTCCTTTTTCTGTGCTAAATGAAAAGCGTTTTGCAGTGTTTGAGGATCTTTATCCAAAACATATTCTTTTAAATGTGGAGGTAGGCCTGTTATAAATGCCTCTTTGGCAAAATGATCTTGCAGTTCAGGGTTAAGGTGTCCAAATGCTGATCTTGAAAGTCTTTTTATGTCCTGCTCATAGTCAGACAAACTTTCTTTTGGGGTTTTAACCCGAGCCCGTAACACTAAACTGGTAATTCGTTGGTTTTCAGCAGGTAAAAGTGAGTTTAAAAGTGACTGTTTCAAAAGTTGGTAATTATGTTTTGACTCTGTGGGGATATCTTTGTACTGTTCGAGAGCAAATTCGCGTAAATAAGTTGGTAGTATTTTGCATTTTTGGTCGTCAGTCCAGTTTTGACTGTCAGCTAAAAGTTCGAAAATTTCAAGCCATTGAGGAAAGTCTTCAGTAACTCTGCCACGAAATAATTCAGGTTGTCTAGGGTTCAGTTTTGAAATGGTCAGGTCTGTAGGTGGTCGGTTTGTAGATGCATACTCTAATAGGTCAGTAATACGCCTTTCTTGTTCACGTATTAAAGTTTCTTGCCTTTGCAACAGTAGGTGCAAATGCCTAATGTCACAGGGGTTTTCAGTGTCTTCAGATTCTGCCATATTAACTGTTCAAGAATTTTTAAAATTTTAGGTTTCAAAGATTCAAAGATAGGTTTCAAAAATTGGGGTTCAATAGTTCAAAAGCATAACTGAATGCTTGATATTCAAGGTTCGACATTGAATACGCACAAATACAAGCTAGTCATATCATGTATGTTCAAAATCACTTATAGTTAACACAAGTACGTACCCTACTCCCAAAGTTTCAAGGTGAAAAGGTCCAAAAATTGGGTTCAACAGCCAGGGATGCCATGTAAATTCTATGAAAATTTAAGGCTGAGAGTTTTGGAGTCTGTGGCAATAGAAATGGAACGAATTTATTAACGCGCTTTTGGTTCGATTCCTATCAGGTGACAAATGTGTCTAAAGGTTGTCCAAGTGTCACTAGTATGTTTTGATAACACTTACTAGTCGGGTGGGTCTCCAACTAGGAGAGTGTCCGTGTTCCACGTGATAATCTCCTCAACAGTCAGCTGCTCCGCTTTGAACCTCAGTCGTCTACTCGCGACGTAGAAAATACACAAGTCAAATTTCAACAAAACTTTACTGGTTTCACGGCTAACACGCCCACACTTTCACAAGGTAACACAATCAGCCGACTCTTGGCTCACACTTTTCCGAACTGACTGACTACTCCTAGGTTTTCATCTTTTGTTATTAAAGGCCCAAACTTCAGGTTTTTTTTAGTGTCCAGTTTCGGGGTATCGTTTTGACCCCACGCAAATTTGTGTCGGCCCCTTTTTAGGGGTACGGTATTGCGCCAAAAGGGCGTCAGGTTGCGGAGCGGGTAGGCGACAATTTTTGAATTAATTCAAAAATGTGGAATGTCTTTTGTTATGAGTTTTGTTTACACAACATATGGCTGGCCAATCAGCGCGTAGATTCTCTGCGTAACACACTTTAGTATATAATCGCCGATGCGTTGATAAGCATCAAGATTCAAGATAGCGATAAAAAATTAATAACTCATTTTTAATACATTATTTAGGTGCTAAAACATCACAAAATGTTTGCAAATATATACGTTTGTGGACATTTTGACAAACTTTCAGCGGAATTGACGGAGAAACTTTTGAGATGTAAACTTTTCTCAATTCCTTAAAAATTTCTCCAGTTTCGCTGGACCTTTCATTTCCAGCACCTAAATAATGTATTAAAAATGAGAACGTTTTATCCCTATCATAATGCTCATCAACGCATCAGCGATTATATACCTACTAAAGTGTGTTACGCAGAGAATCTATGCGCTAATTGGCCAGCCACATGTTGCATAAAACGGCCAACATGTGGCCTGAAAACGACCAGCGCATCGGCCTGCGCTAGAACACAGGCAGGAAGCAGAGTGTCTCACTCTTCTTCAATATACAGTGAGACGCTCTCATGTACTCTTGGTAAGACCCTTAACTTTATTAATTTTTGTAAAAGTAACTTTTTTGCCCTACACATTAAATAAATTCTGTATGAGTGAAACCCCGTTATGTAGTCCTACGCATAACTACGATTGTGAGCTGACTAATGTGGTTCGCAGTTGTTGCGACGATTCTGAGCAGCTACCGGTTAACAATTACATCGGTTATTCGAATTATGTATTTCATAACCCTCAACAGCTTAGGTACAAACAAATTCTCTGCTAAACTAAGCTCTACTAATTATTTTGTTCAGGTAAGATACTTTTAATAAAGCAATAATAACAATAAAAATCAGCAGCGAATATAAACACAATAAATGCAAGCATGGCATGAAACACAGCATAGATGCCAAATCCACAGCACAGACCCAAAATCGCAACACAGAATCAACTTCTAAGTTTCAACTTTCAATTTCAACATTTCAATATTCTTCCAAACCCGCAGTTTCAGAATTATCTACCAGTTCAGATGAAAATTTATGATTTTTTTGCGCCATATAAAACCTATTTTCCAGTGACATATATTTGATCACATTAACATTTTTTAGTTTAAAATTAGTAGCAGCATTTAATAGTAGAAAAAAGACTGCTTGCGAAATTGGTTGTCATACTTCAGAAATCAAAACTAGCCAAAGCAGGCACAGAAACGGAGTTCCACTGCAGAAATGATAATCAAAGGGTCAATTCCTAAAATGGATTCAACGGATTAGATTGAAATTTGTTTTGCTAATAACTCATGACATTGTTGATGAATTTGTTCGAACTCTGCGATGGCAATTATTTGTAGCACCTCTTGCTTGTGCACAAAAATTCTCAAGTCTACCTCAACATTGAGAAAAGCTATTAGGCAAACAAATTTTAATCTAATCCGTTAAATCCATTTTAGGAATTGACCCGAAATTATCTGGAACATCAAGTAACTTTATTAAATTTCAATTAATTTGATAGTCTGGTAACAAAACTGCAGCATCACTCTACGAAATAATGCAGAAAATACAATTTTAAATTAAATATCTAAGGGCCTTTTCACAAATTATATTAACTGGATTAGATTATCTAGATTAACTTCAGTAACTAAGCATTAAATTGACGAAAGTTTATGAAACTTTGCAGAACAACTAAACCAAATAATCTTCATTTGCTTGCAAAATTTTATGTGATTACGTTAATCCAACGTTGAGTTATAAAGTTAATCTAGTTGATCTAATCCAGTTAATATCTTTTGTGAAAAGGCCCTAAGTTAAAATCCGTTACAAAAATTTTTTCATCTTAGTTTCATTAGCCCAGTTCAGAATATCAGAAAAAATATTCAGCTGAATATCAGCAATAGAAAACTGAAATCTACGATTTCTACAGTGTAACCCGCAGCCCAAGCAATATTATTGGAACTCAGGGCCAATATAATTCCTGAAATGCAAGAGCGAATTTGAGCAAACTTGTTTAATTCCAACTGACTGTCTATTGACGTATTCAAAGTTTAGGTATTACAGAATCTTTATTAGATTCACAAAGTTAAAATACGTGGTAACTTGGCATATATGGCACATTATATACGTACTATTTGTTTTTTGTTGATTTCCTCTTTTTTAAATGAATCATAGGTTCATAAATGAGCTAAAATCTAATTTTAATCTAATCCGGTTAATCCATTCCAGGATTAATTGGCCTTCAGTCACTGCAAAACAACACAAATTGAGCACCACAAGTCGAAGCGGGCTGATCGATTCTAATGAAGGGTCGATTCACATTTCAACAGGGCATGCGGGAAAACAAAAAATATTCAGTTTTTCATCATTTCGCCGTAATTGTTCGAAATAAAACTTTTTCCTGAAATCACATAGTCACTGATGTTCTGAGATTTGTAAATTTTGCTAATGTATATACCTATAGCCTACTCCGGTGTGCCAGTAACATTTAAATTTATTAAAAAAACAAATATATGAAACCAAATTTGGCAAACAATTCGGTCTAAAAATTGTGACATTCATATATTCTCACAGCCTAAAGTTCCCAAAAGCGTTAAAACAGGACTGTGATTCGTTAAAAATCATCGTTAAAAGAGCATCGTTTCTATGCCGTAAAATAAGGTCAAACAATAACTCAACACTAGCAGCTAACGCTTAGTTTTAGTAGTGAACTATGAGCAGCTTATGTTTTTTACAAAAAAAGTCTGCCTACCGTGTACTCTGATGACGCAAGAACCGACCCTGAAAAAATGCAAGGCATAACAAAAAAAACAATAGCAAATTTTGCTTGCAAATAAATACGTAGCAGACAGTAAGTTTAGACATTCATGATGTGTGTGGTGCAGCCATAAACAAATCAAAAATATGTACAGTATTTTTTTACAGTACAAAAGTCGCATAGTATACAGGCATATTTGTATAAAGCTAAACTAAAGTGTGTCATTGTAGTTTCGCAGTTTTTTTCTGGATTTAGGTATAATTTACATGAATTTTGTGGGCCAAACACAGACCTAGTAGACCAAGAATTTTTTGATGATACGATATTACAAATGAAATTTTGAGCAAAATTTTAAAAAGGTGCTAGAATTTTAACTGAAAGAAAAAACTATCGAAATTACAAGCACATAAGATTATCAATTTACATGACTGCAATTTTTACAAAAAACTCTTCCTAAACAAGTTGATTTCCAAATTACGAACGAAGCAAAATCAAGAGTTGGATTTCAAAATCCATCAGGCTATTTTAACGAAAATTGCAGTCATTGTGAGCAACATAATTATTATACAACAAATTCGAAACCATGAAAAACAAAGCAGCCACAGAAAGAGATTAAAAACTTATAATAAAAAAAGAAAATAATTTCGAAACAAAAAACAATCAATTGTTTCTATTTTTATATAATCAACAAAAAGCAAAGTAAAAAAAAATTTTGACACACTATTCTGGAAATATTTTCAACATAAATGTAAACATTATTATACAGTATGATAAAAGAAACTAACAGTGTTATAATTACAGAAACATTTCGATTTCACATCAACTTTATAAAAAAAAACTTATACTTTAAAACCTGGTTTCGCTTAATAAACAAGTAAAAAAGACCCAACTAACTACTACAGAAATAACAGTATATTACAAAAAACACACACTAAGTTATATTATTATATATATTTATAATAATAAATTTGCAACCTAAAACTACACAAAACACGACAAAACCACAATAAATCAGAGCACATTTACACATGACAAAATGTTTAAGAACCGGGACAGAATACAGTACATACAGACAACACGGAAACAATACAAATACAATGACACTGAAACGGGGCAAATCGTACACTCCTATTTCAGTAGGGCAAACGGGACTTATACCAAAAAAACCCAGAAGCTGCGCTGAAAAGTGAAGTTACTATGACGGCAAAATATTGTGTAAAATAAGTATATATTACAATGTTGGCGCTTTTTTGACACGACTGCATTTGGGAATAAACAAAATAACGTATAACAATAATGTCATTTTTCCAGTGCACGCAAAAAACATATAGGCAAAAAAACAAAAGTTTTACATGAGAAATAAATAATAAATAAAAATTATGCAAATTTCGTCTGCCCTAATGAAGTATGAGTTAGTGCTAAAGCGTTGATTCGTAAACTATTCTTCGTGACTAAGCCAAAAAACTGTACATACAGTTTTAAGAATGAAAATTATTTTATCGATTCACGGAAGATGAAATAAAATAATAGCTAGCCTTTAGTATACAAAAATAGAATTTACTTAATACCTTTTGGCTTAGTCACTAAAAATAGCATGAATTAGCATAAACTACGCTAATAAAGACAATAATTAGAAGGCTGATTACTGTGGAAAACGACGCAATTGCGTAATGGCGGAAGCAACAATACACCCAGAGGATTAAAGGGACTCATGGATGATTTAACGGGACTGCAGTATATAACGCTTATTTAATTGAAGCAATTTTCTTTAGCAATTAATTTTTTTTGCTTACTCAAAAATCACATAATATGGTAAAACTGCTGATAAAAAATGCAAAAATCGAAACTCCAATGAAAGAATTAAAAGTATAAATTACCAATACCAGGATAAACATATCCAAAACTAAGTCTAAAATTAGTTGCTGAAAGTAGTTTCAATAGGAGTAAGAACGTTTCTTAAAATATAGAACACAATTATGTCAACTCCAGTTAGCAATAAGGAGCAGGACCTATGTTAGCAACTAAACAGGCATTGGGTCGCCCACAACCATGACATAATAACAA
>JASANF010001349.1:0-38365 GCA_030248245.1 Trissonchulus sp. WLG1_4 | reverse complement strand
TAGTTAGTTTTGTGTGTGACGAGCGATTTTTTAAATGTCGCGGCCAATGATGTTAATATCATAGAGCCAAAAATCAGTCAGAAACTTGAAATTGCTGACGTAATGATAGGACTGAGGCTGCCATATTTTTTCGCACATTGAAGCGGACTTTTCAACTGTATATAATTATGTGTCCGGCTTGGTTTTTGATTCTGTGATAACGATCCTCGCTCGGGTGACCCATGATCGGCTGCTATCTAGAAGATAAGTGAAGATTCATTAAACTCAATTTTGTCTAAGTTTGCGAAACACCGAAAACGACATCAAAAGGGCACCCATTCTTCCGAATCTGCTCATTCTATGAAACTGTTTTTTCAGATGGTATTGTGAAATACATGCGAGGCCAGGTGGGGCCAAGCTCAAAGGAACTGAAGACGTTAGAAGAATTTGAAAAATTCATTTCTGGAGAAGAACATTCTATTATTGGTAACGCCACGTGTTATAGTTGTTTGCATGTGTATAAGTGTGGTTACGACAAACCTTTCAATATTTTTGCTCTACATTTTGTGTTTATTATTCTACGATTGGAATACCAGAGCTTTTTTTTGCTGAAAACATAACCGATTAGATGACAGTGTGCTATTGTGCTAAAAATGAGTTTGATACGAAAAGAACGCATTTCAGCCATCAAGCGTACTGTGACTGCAAATAACGGCTAAAATCGCGGCACCTTTCTGTCAATCATCTGATTTTGTGGGCACTCGCAGTCGCACTTTAGTGTTCGTCTAGTTGATAAACTGCGTTGTGTATCAGCTGACATACTTGGGCGCTGCTTAAGGTCTCGGTGATTCAAAGGCTGTCTGAGTACACACATTTTAGAGATTTGGCTGCCGAGCATTCGGGAATGGAGTAAAATTTGAAATCAACACTCACGGAAATGTGTAATGTCGTCAGTGTGAACAGGTCTGTACTAGATAAGAGTTCTATTCTGTAACTGCTGTATGCGTGCAAAACTTGCTTTGTTTTTTACTGAAAACTCACACAACTTTGTGTTGAAATATTTATTTCAGGTCTGTTCGACTCTGAAACCAGACTTCGTGATTCATTCCAAAAAGTGGCTGATACTGAACGCGATCGGTATCGTTTTGGTCACACGACTGCCAAGGAAGTTTTGGACAAATACGGCGTCACTGAGTAAGATTTTGGTTTTTGACTTGCCTACTTAACGCAGCTCAGACTTCAGCTTATTGGTTACTGGTCACTAGTTTACTGCAAAATACCGCTCCTGTTCTGTTGTATAATAACTATGATATAATTTCGCCCTATGGTTAAGACAGTTTGCAGATATCACTTCGGTGGTCTACTAATGCAGTGCTGTTTATAAAACGGGGCTATATTAGTTTGAATTTTTCTCATAGTATGATGCTATTATGGATTTATGGTGTCATCTCATAAAGATTCTACAAAATCGTAAGACTAGAGGACTGTTTTCTAGAAGTTTATCGCCGTAATATTCTTAATTTGAGATTACTATTTTACTTTCTAATTTTTTTATTTTAGTGATATTATTGTCTTTCATCCACCTCGTCTTCATAATAAATTTGAAGATCCCTACATCAAGTATACTGGCAACTATGACACTGAAAAGATAAAGAAGTTTTTGGAAACTGATATGTAAGTTTGTTTAGTTATGGGAAGGTGAGGGGAGGGGATTGTATGGATCGTGACAGTGTATCTTTTTACACACACTTGACACTACCATTCAACTACTTACTGTCTGATGCTATCACCCAGAAAGCTTTTATTTTATGGTTTAGTCCTGCACTACAGTTCGTAGTCAATTCACATCTTTGGCAGTCTTAACCTTAAGCCTACAAGGACAGCAGTGGAAGTCCTATTATGTTGAAAAATAGGCAGCTGTTGTAGATTTTGCTCTGTCAGTGATCGATATTTGTGTGGCTGCTCAGTTTGCAACGTCGATTTCGTCGTCGTCGATTCATTTATCGGTCGACTTTAGGACATTGATGTGCTCAGTGTAGTTCATTCTTGTATGCAAAGGTGTTTGTCTGGAACTTTCAGACTGAAAGTAAAATGACGTAATGCTGTCTACAATTACAAGTGAGTTTATTGTATTACTGGGTCGTTTTCGTTTCAGCCAAGGCCTCTGCGGTTTCCGCACCTCGGATAACATAGCTTCATTTGGCCGACCTCTGGTTGTGGTCTACTACAATGTTGACTACGTGAAAGACCCCAAGGGTACCAACTATTGGCGCAATCGTGTGCTGAAAGTGGCCAAGGAAATGCGAAAGGTCACCTTTGCGGTCAGCAATCGGGAAGATTTCAGCATGGAAATGCAAGAATATGGACTGGGCGATAAGAAGGACGAATCCAAGCCGTTCGTGGCCGCTCAGGGAGCTGATGGCATGAAATACCCAATGAAGGAAGAATTCAGGTTGGTGCTAGTTTTTGTGGTAACCGTGGCTTAATGTGCTGTATGGGTTGAATGGCTTAATGTATGGCTTAATGTGCTGTATGGGTTGAATTCAGTCTATTTGGACAGCCAATGTACTAAATTAGTTTTAATTTAATAATTAACTAGAAGAATAATTACGGTAGTATTGGCAAACATACGTTAACACGGGGATCTTTAAAGAGGTCTTATATTGACATGTTGACTGCTCTTGTACCAAGTCACGCAAGACAAGACGTTTTTAGCGAAATGTTCATCGTTGTTCAAAACTTCTGCAGTCGATAATCCGTGTTTTAGCGTAAAAATTATCGATTGTTGAAAATTTTGTCCGGGTTATGTAAAAGCTCAAGTATGATGGAAATGCCCCTAAGAGTCCATTTCATAAACATTTTGCTTGCTCTTGTACCGTGGCTATAATTTTTATTGTCCTTGTACCAAAAATAATCAAAATTCTTAAGGGTCCCGGTTCCTTATATGACCCCTCCTGTTAAATGTTAAATTAACTTAAATTTAATTCTTAGTGGCCTTAACTAAATTTTAAATTTTTAATGGCCAGTCCAGTACAACAAACAGTTTCCACAGTGATTTTATTTGGTCCGGCACTCCGACAGGACATTTTTCAGCGTATTGTCTAATTTGTTGCATTGGTATTTTAGCGTTGAGAACTTGAAAAAGTTTGCTGAAGACTTGCTTGCCGACAAGTTGGAGCCTTACATGAAGTCAGAGCCTATTCCCAGCGACAACAGTGGTCCAGTGAAGGTAACTGATACGGCTAAAGTTCAACCCACAGCCAGTCTCATATTGTCGGTCCGGTCTTTAGTTGCTTGTCGATGATGATCCTATCAAGAGCCTAGTTTTTTTGCATACTAGAATATTACTGGTGACCAAAATGATAGGACTGAGACTTTGCTGCTGGTTTGTCAGGCCAGACATTTAATTAGCTCCAGTTTTCAAGTCTAGCTTACTTGAATATCAATTAACAACACTGCAAGTCTAATCTCGTTCAGTATAACTCATTTTGAATTGCGCATATTCAAAGCGCGTATGCTGCATCAGTTGGTGAAACACTTAATTTTTGGTTTGGAGGTGAGGATCAATAATATTATGAATTTTTCATAGTGTGTGAAGTGGGATCTTGTGTTTTGTTTTGATACTTGACAGAATTTTTTCAATGATTTCGATGACCCAAAATTGGGCTGTCTGACATAATTCCAAAAATTGTATTGGGCTCGCAGGTCATCCGCTTAAGTAATTGTATCTTGGAAAACGAAACAATGAATCATAAGTGCAGAATGATGATAACCTTATGCGTTATTTGTAACTCAGTTACAGTGAATGCATTTCATAGTTACTCTGACTGCACTTGAGTCGTTAAGTTTTCAGTTACCTGAGCCTGCGTTGTTTACTTTATTATTCAAATTTGAATGTTTTGATTTTTTTATTTTACAGGTTGCAGTCGCCAAAAATTTCAAAGACGTTGTAGCCGACGATAAAGACGTCCTCATCGAATTCTACGCCCCGTGGTGCGGTCATTGTAAAAAGTTGGCACCTGTTTATGATGAGCTGGGCGAAAAAGTTTGTTTAATTTACTTTTCATAGTTTTTATTTTATTCGGTTAATTTTAGTCGTGATTAGAGCAATCGTATGTATTTTTTTACTTTATACGAACACAATAATGTGAGCAGGTCTCGTTGTTGTGTCTTTTTACAACTTAAACACTGTTGCTGAGGTGTCGTATTGTTTCTTTAAATTTTTTTAGAAGTTTGTCACAGGGTTTTTTTTTCAAAATCGGCACTGTGTAAATGATGTGTAAATTAAAAATTTGCTGTGTAAATTAAGGGTCTGTTGTGTAAATTTTTAAAAGTGTGTATTTTAGTATTTTTTAGGTGAAAAGTGACCGTTTTTGCACGCGAAAACTAATATTTCGCTTTTGATACTCGAACTACATACGAAAATAAAAAAATATATATGAGATTATATATAATCGAAAATTTTAGCGTTTTTGTCAGTTCAAGTATCCGACACGTCAGGACAAGCCCCCCTAAAATTTCAAAAAATCTGAGACAAGCCCCCACCCCAAGCCAAGACCCCGTGTACATGTATCGTTCACACAGATAGAGAGTTGTTTATCAGCCAGATCCTACACAATTTTTTCAAATCCGGGTATAAAACCGGGTTAAATCCGGGTATCAAAGTAGTTTGAAGTATTACAAGAAATCGCACAGACAAGCTCAGCATGTCAGATTTTTCACTGTCAACTTTCAAGTGCATAAAAGCAAATGCTAAAATAAAAAAATCATAAGCCGTTTAAACAGCAGAAACTGAAGATTTTCGTTTTTTGGTAAAAAATTAGACGTAATTTTGTTAGCACAAAGAGGTTACAGGCTGCAATCGCCACTTCGCGAATTTTTGTAAATTTTACAACCAAAATAGGCCGTTTAATCAACTTTGGGGGGAAAATGGGGCTGTGTAAATCAGTGTGTATTTTTATTTTTTGCTGTGTAAAATTAGGCGGCCGGTGTGTAAATACACCCTATTTTACACAAAAAAAACCATGGTTTGTCAACTTTTTTATCATTCCGTTTTGTATTTATTGTATTTATTATAGCTGAAGAAAGAATCAGATATCGTTATTGCGAAAATGGACGCTACAGCCAATGACGTACCTGGCACATACGCCGTGCAAGGGTGAGTCTAAATTTGTATCATTGTCAGCCAGCAGTAGTTGTTTTTTAATAGTTCTCAATACTCTTTTCTCGACCATCTTTTAATGTTATTAGTTTTTTAAGGAACTGTGCTTTTATACAAATAATATTGTCACCATCTAAGCTTAAGCATGTACAGGAGTACAGGACTCACACACTAGAAATTTATGAGCGTAATAAATGTGCAGAGTGTAGAAACGTAAATATATTATCATGCATAGATAAGTGTGCAGTGTGCTACTCTGTAAAAATACTATGATATATTCTTCTCTATGCTGGCATTATAGTGCTCTGCATTATATCTAGCATGATAATAAATAAATATATTTAATATATACGTACTGGCTTGTTCAACAGAGAAAGCTGACAAAAAACCCGTAATGTCTAGAAAATCTGGCTTCAGAATTGCGTAATGAAACTGCTGCCGTTTTATATGGGCGTGAAAATTTGTATTGTGGCCAATTTTTTGCTGCTGATGGCGGTATTAGGTATACAAAATTACGGTGATATGCGCGCAGAAATTTTGACGGTGCTTAACAATAGCCAAAAATCATAATAACATAACAAGCAGATTAAAAGTAGACTTTCATGTGACAAAGGTGTCTGTTGGTGTTGGTGAAATCGATGATAATGGCAATAATATCATACTACGCACACACTGCATTAAGTTGGATTTTGTGTTGTAAGAGCTGCAGGTGGACGGTTGACCAATTACCAAACCTTTTTGTCATGCCCATTTAACGACTTAAAAATTCT
This sequence comes from Trissonchulus sp. WLG1_4, assembly GCA_030248245.1. Classification (NCBI taxonomy): domain Eukaryota; kingdom Metazoa; phylum Nematoda; class Enoplea; order Enoplida; family Ironidae; genus Trissonchulus; species Trissonchulus sp. WLG1_4. The sequence goes on along the minus strand of JASANF010001349.1, from coordinate 32,455 downwards.
ATTTTGGATCAATTTTTAAAATCTCATTGATTTTTCGTTTTTTGAAAATGTGTTCGAATGCTATTGGAGGCGGGTGCCTCCGACGTCTCTATCTCTTACCGTACATATTGTATGTTTGTCAAGTTTTATATATGTATATGTATGGAAGTTTGATGTCAAGTTTTAGATGCTATTGTCGATGATGATCCTATCAAGAGCCTAGTTTTTTGCATACTAGACTATTACTGGTGACCAAAATGATAGGACTGAGACTTTGCTAGTGGTTTCAGCTCCAGTTGTCAAGGGTGGGCAGTGGGAACTGGGCAGGTCTCGTGTTCTCATCCGGAACCAAGAGTAGGCAACCGACACCACAGTATCGACACCAATGATACCGACACCGGCCCTTAGAAAACCAATTTTAAAATTGCAATGTGGAATTTCTATTTCCATTTCAAATTGGCAGGCAAAGGAAAATTAAGTCACATAGTTGCAGGGTTCTCAGGGCGTCATCCCCCATAATTATTTTGGGGACTGTGTTCAGTTGAAAATTTGGTGAATGGAATTTTTTTCGGTCGGGGCCAGGGGCCAGGGCAATATAAACCGAGGGGGGGGGGGAGCCTTGGCTTAAAGTTGCAGTCGGCAAACTTTCTGTACAACAATATGCGACAAAACACTCAAGGCTCAAGCTGTGAATCTGTCTCAAACAGTTTTGCTGAAGCTTGCCAAATAAGCACCAAAGGCATTCGCAAACGGATATTCTGTCAATATAGCTATAGTATAAAGAACTAAAGCGACACGTTATCAGTTATCACTATGAACTCAAGCTATATATATATATATATATATATATATATATATATATATATATATATATATATATATATATATATATATATATATATATATATATATATATATATATATATATATATATATATATATATATATATATATATATATATATATACTATATGCTACGCGCCAAGTATAGAATGATGATACTGTATAACTGCGTTATTTGTGACTACTACAGTTACAATGAATGCAATTTGTCATAGTTACACTGACTGTACTTGTGTGTGAGTGATTTCCACGATCAAACGGTTACGCTTTGCTCCCCGTTTTAATCCCCTCAAACTTAATTGCTCTTCCTCACTGTATTTCAGAGAAAAAGGGCTGTTACAGTTACATGCAGCTTCAGCTTGCTAGTTCGTATTTATATATCTTTTCATCCCTTCAGATCGGTTTTTGTTTTTATTAGAATGTTGAGTTCCTTCCAAGATCGCGCTTATCAGATGAACATGGGTGGGTCTGGAGGAGGAGCCCCCCCCCCCCCCCAGATTCGACATTCCGAAATAAGCCCGGTTTTGATGCCTCAGGTTTGACCCATCGGGACAAGCCTAGCCCTTGAAGTTGAATATTGGTGCCCGAAAACTCAAGAATTGCCCGAAATTGTTGTAAAATGCAAAAACAATCAACGCAAAAATATCGCTTCGCTAAAAACTTCCACTTTTGCAAAAATTTTTCATTTTTAGTAAAAAAGTGCGTTTTTGTCAGTTAAATCCTCCGAAACGTCGGGACAAGCCCCCTCCTCAGACCGAGACCGCGTGTACATGTATGATTTTGTGTCATTATTTTAGATTCCCTACCATATTCTTCAAGCCTAAGAACAAAGCACCCGTTCCCTACCACGGCGGACGAGAATTGGACGATTTCCTGAAATTCATTGCCAAGGAAGCAACTAACGAACTCAAGGGTTTTGACCGAAATGGAAAGAAGAAAAAGAAGGAGTTGTAAACTAAAAACTTTCATAATAATTGAATGGATTGCACCATAGTTGAGAGCTAACCTTGTGTTTGTCACTAGTTCTGGCTGACAGCGCTTTTGGTCTGATCCCACACTATCCTGATACTAACTTTGGTGCAACTCACCCGTTTTTCAGTCTTATAATAATATTTTGTCAATTTTTGTTAGTGAAACTTCGTCATTCTTCGATGCTTTCGTTATAGAATTTTTACTTAACTGAATGAATACTGATGTATGTTACTATGTTAGTATTATTTATTATGATTAGTGTGACATCGATACGGTTTATTCACTGTAAATTTTCGAAAGATGGAAAAAGAGCAATGAAACTTTTATTTTCTGACATTAGCGTTTCTGTGTATTTGGGTTTCTATTACGTGTATCATTTAATTTTCTCTTAGGATTGAAAAGTTTTCTATTATTTCAAACGATTAGAAAATGAAGACGTTTACGGTTGCCACTCAAGTTTAAAGCAATAAGTGCCTTGGTTGTGAGTCTTGGCAACTAGGAGCGTCTGAATGACGGCTATACTTGACCCTATCGTCTATTTTTACAGTTTGCTGCGAGGCATGCATGTAAGAGGGAAAGGTTCCTAGGGACCTTCATCTTACTGTCCGAGGGGTGGAGGTCTCAAAAACTGGACAAAGTGAATCAAGATGGAACTTTTTTAAACATCTACGGAAGAATTTTTAGACGGAAGAATTTTTAGGCTATTTTCGGTTGATCGGGCACCGGGGGGTCTCCCAAAGTCTCCAAACGCAGCCCCCTCCAAATTTCGACCCTGTTACTTGTATGCGGTAAGGGATCATTTCGTCCCCAAATTTTATTTTTTGGAAAATTAGCTCAAATTAAAAGCTAGCGAGTCTAGCTACATGTCAAGTATAGCTGGTTGTTTACTTGCTTTCTTTCACGTTAACTTGTACTGATTATATGCATATTCTATTTATTTAGTATGTTTGATGTTGAACGTGTTCTTGGCACCTGCACTGTTTTTGTCCATTTAATACATTACTAACAGCGATTTATTGTTGGTTATAGTACTGTCTGTTATCTGTTAGGTACGCCATTTTTTAAAATATGCTTGTTTGTTGTTTCAATAACGTACACGCAAACGATTTTTGTATTTTTTATATTTTAAAAATTCATTTCAATACTGTACGTTAGTTCTTTTTTGCTTTTCCCACATAATACGGTTAATACATATGTATTATCCGTAAATTAAAGAAACCTGATTGAACATGTTAATGTTTCATCACTTTTGCGACGTCGTGGTTTTGTGCTATTCTGTTTGTCAATTAAATACGTTCCTTGGCTGCAGTGACTGAATTATTTTACCTTTTATGGTATTAGGGTCGATTCGTGGTAAAGATACTTTAGCTCTGCCGGCGAATTAAAAGGAGACTTCTTTAAGTTATACTCTTATGTGTTACCCTTTTGTTTTTCTTCATAATGGGCCAACTGACAGACTTACTCTAGGCTAAAATTTAGTCCTAAGCTAAGGGCTGTAAATATATTCTCAGAATTACCCATCTAAGCTATCTGCCCATTCAGGTATTCTCAGACAACTAAAGTCAATGTGACAGTCAAAATGATCAATAAGTTTAGTCAAAAACGCTATGACAACTTGTAAGTATATATGCCCTTAACTTTATTAGGTAAGAAACTTAACAATGTCTATGGGTACTTCTATTGATACCTACCTTCCTACTGTCCCAAACCGTACTCATTTTTATCTCAAAGATATTACGTCATGAAACATTTAAATTTTGTCGTCAGCTCTCTGTCTGCACGCATGGACCGGGGGGGGGGGGTTCGTTAAATTTGTGTGATGGGAAACTTATTTTTCCCCAAACTAGATTGAGTGTATAATTATAAAAAATTTTTAATGCGTATAGATTATCAAAGTCAATTTTCTCTCTTAGTAATCGACTTAGTTTAGTTAGTTTCATAGTATGTTCTGAGTTTCTTCGCCATTTCGCGTCGTCTTGAGTCCCAGTGAGGCCGAAACGCCACAGGAGCATTTAGGCTTAAATAAGCGTAGTTTCCAAGCATCGTAGCGTTGCACTGGGAAATCGGCATGTGGGAAATATCCAGTTGTCGACTGAGCAAATTGAAATCGGGCTGGGAAGATTTGCGACGGCATAAGGTGTCTGCGAATTGGGCTTGCTCCTCGATGGTTAGGCTGCCGATTTTCTTTCTGGAAATGTTAACAGTTAGGCTCCATTCATACTTACAGCCGTATGTCCGTTCAGCCTGCAGAATGACTACACTAGCAGCGTAGTGCAGTGGATCAGTCAGCGCATTTGACGTCATTATTTCGTAATTTTGTCGGCTGAACGGACATACGGCTGTAAGCATGCATCGAGCTTAATGTGTGATGTAGAGTACCTTAATAGCTAGCTACTCACTCTTGCGAAGGGTGAGACAGTCCTACTTCCTACAGTTGTCTGTGATGTAGCGCAAGCGTAACCTGATTATCAGGAAGGACTAAGGAGTATTCACCAAGGTGCAATTAGGTACACTACCTACAGGATTCTGATGCCTGGCGGTCAGGTGATACAGGTGCTTATGATACCTGACAAATGGCAACCACCAAGTTTTGTTACATGTACTGTTTTGTTCGCAATGGAAAGCAAGCTAACGCAAACACTAGAAGGTAACTTACTGAATAAATACGAGATAACAAAAGTTAAATGGCGACAAGGATGCCATTCCTGGCTGGGGTCGCCAAGTTGCCGTTGTCAGCAAAAGATCATCTACAAAGTTGTTCGACAACCGTCGTAAGATCGCTGGTTCACGAGAGCAGATGATAGCCAGTTTTTGAATGTGAATATCGTTTAGTGCCGTCATAGCTGAACTAGTCCGAATGTATCAAATCGATCCTGTAAAGGAAGTTATTAAAGATCGTTAAAAAGTAATCGACTAGAGATTAGATTAGTATAATACTAATTACAAGTAATCAGCTGTTGATTACTTATTACTAATTTTTTCTTGAAATTAACACTTTATTGAAAATGGCCGACACGGAAGCCATCAACAAGTTGGCGCAAGAATGCATCAACAATCCCGAAACGCTGAGACGACTACCAAAACAGGAACTGGAGCAGTATTTGAAAATCACTGCGCAGTGGCCCATCGGGAAACAGGAGAAACAATACAACTTAGCACATTCCATACCACATTTGGTGTTTTTGAGGTTGGTTCGGGACTTCAGTAGATGCGCTTATTTCTTCCTGGAATCCTGTTTATATGTAAAATTCAAATTCTAAAAGGAACCTTTTCAGATTGCTGTGTGTTGTCAGTTAGGGTAAAACTAGCATTAGGCTAAGCCCAGTTCATACTTGTCCTTAAGGACGTAAAGGACAATGACAAGGACAATTTCGATCAACTGCAGTGACGAATTTACCGAAGCATTTGGGCTAATTTTTTGCATACGATGGATGTGACCCAGACTTGCCTCAAGGGAAATATCAACTCTATTGGTTGGGTCGTTTTCTTGGAATTGCTTAAGGACAAAACGATGGGGACAAGGACAAGGACGAGTATGAACCGGGCTTTAGGGAGAAAATAGGGTTAGGGTAAAAATATGGTTAGGGTATTCATAATAGCCGAGATAAAAAGCTCGGCTTTTTTGCCGTGAATCCGTCCGAATAGAAAAAAACTGGGATAATAAATCGAGCATTGCAGCCAAGTTTGGATTCTAATCCGTATCTGAGTTTATCTGTTTGAGCTCGATTTCTTCAAGCCCGGCTTTTTATCTGATTTTTTTGTTATTCACGCGAAAATCAATATATACAAAATGCATGAATCTGTGTTATATATGTGAGCGTGATTTTTATGAATACCAAGAGCTTGGCTTTGTATCCAAACTTTCATGAGTACTTTATAAGCATGAATTAAAATCCACAGGTACAAAAAGCTGTTAAATCCAAATACAGAAAGCTGTTATTTTAACCCGGGCTTGGTGCAAGTGGCTTACAGTTCTTCAAAAAAGAATAAAGAAAATGTTGTCCTACGACGTTTTTGTACTTTTGGCGGTTGTACGTACGTCGAGGTCAAACTAACTGCTTACACTTACAGTAGTACATTTAGTACTGTATAGTATCATACGGTATCAAGTATACTGTACTTAGTACGGTATACACTATACAGTACAGATGATGCGACCCGGCTCTATAGTGAAAAGTGACATATTTAAGAGCCAAAATAGCCTTCCTGAGCATTGAGGATCAGATGATGTATGCCGATAAAATATGCCAACAAATGGCGAAAGACAATGATTTTAATACGAAGCAAATGGAAAGAGTAAAACAAGAGGAACAATGGACACAAGAAATGAAAGAACAAGTTTGGAGACAGTCAACGAACGCTGTTTCGATTGCGAACTTAGCATATATGAGCAAACACGCGCCCCGAGAGTACAGAAACTTTTGGAAAAATCGACATACTGAACTTTCAAACTATATGAAAAGATATTTTGCTTAATTTGACGATGCTTTTGTTTTGTAATCGTTAAAGAAGTTTGATTGTATTGCGTCTAGTATTCAGCTTGTATGCTTGTTCTAACATCTGAAGTGGCTTGTTTTGTAGCATTGAAGTAGGGTTCTGCCACCGTTTCGGGCCGACCCGCCTGGAGCTCGCGAGCCGGCCGGCACAGATGCGGGGTATGCGGGCCGGCCGACTTCGTAAAGCGGGGCCCGGGTTATTACCGGCCCGGCCCGGGGCAAGCTACAGTCCCGGGCAAAACTCTAACATTAAGTCTGTAAACTCTTGACTCTTGAGGGTTGACTCTTTCTCTTAAGGTCCAGTGCCAGTACTTTACTTTAATAATATAAAATAAATCAGCGGCTTAATTGCACATAGTCCGAATCCATTCCTTAACGTCCACTGAACGGATTTTACATGCACCATTTATATTAACGGGCATTGTAAGTCCGTTTTGTCCGACAAGAAAGTAGCGTTAATAAGTAAAGTCTGTTTAAACCAAAAGTTTTTGAATGGCAATTTTAAATATTTTAGTTAGATTTAAATTAACCCCTTAATTAGCAAAAGAATGGGCCCTAAGATTCGAAGTTTTGAACCCTACAATTTCCTTAACTTCAGATGCTTGACGTACACAATTGTCTTGAAGCTACGGAGAATGTCGTAGATAGTGACTTTAGCTTAAGTTTGACAAAAAATTGATGCAAAAGCCTAGTTTAGGGGGATGACTTCAACGACTATTTGCTGCACTCTTGATACCTAGTCAAAATAGTTTTCATAACGAAATCACATGTTTAGTTTTCTTCAGTGCTGCAGCTATTTTTTGACAGACTTCAGTATTGGCAGTAGCAAAGTAGGAGCTATCCGAGTCGAGCTCTGAGTGAACGCAGTCCAATTTTGTTATTTGTGTTTTTGTAGGCTATTTATGCTTATTCCTGAAGTCGCAAGGATTTTTAAAAAAACAACAGCTTTACTTCATTTTCATAGACACTTGTGCGAAAATCATAGTATAGAATAAGGCCACAACTGGAGTGATGAGTCCTTGTAGTTTGATATAATATGTTTTTGAGCCTTTTCACTGGTTTAAGTTCTGCCCCAGATAGGCTAGTCATTCTGTCACTAACGTTTGTAGACAGGATATTTTGGTGCGTAGTCCAGAGTTCCTTTGGTGTACTCATTGTCCTGGTCATCACGAATATTCACCATTCCGGAGATACTTTCTTCATACGAAGGCGGGGCTAAAATAACTTACTTTTTGTTAAATTTTGCCATAAGGTAACGAAGAGCTATAAACTTTAATTATTGGTCAGTAAAATTACATATTAGCCTCCCAATTCAGAGTTTTTGTAACAACATATTATACAACTCAAAATGACAGTAGAATTCGCAACCGGAATGCAGAGGATTAAAGGATCGCTTAACAATAAATTTCTTTCGTTTGAGTTTAAAAAAATATTAATTAGCTGAAAATAATGAGGGCTAACTTAACTGATAGCCTCTTTTAAGTAGGGCAAAAAAGTCAACCCATTTTCATTTAAGTTAAAGTTAAAGTTAAAGTAAAGGCCATTGCTTCAATTTAAGTTAAAGTTACAGTTAAAGTAGGTAAGGCTCAGGCATCAATTTAAGTTAAAGTTAAAGTAAGCCGAAAATCAATGACTTTTATATAACTTTTTAAAAATAACTTTAATTTAAAGTTAAAGTAAGGTTGTTTCAATTTAAGTTGAAGTTACAGTTAAAGTAAGACCTCTAACTTTTTTTGGAGTTAAAGTTAAAGTAAGAATCCTAACTTTTTTAATTTCAGTTAAAGTTAAAGTTTAACTTTTTTGCCCTACTTTTAAGTAGTTTTTTATGCACATAGTTGTGCGTGTGCCTCAATGTACTGCATTTAACAAACAAAAACTGAATATGAGTGTGGTATCCGACTTATGTATCTATTTGTTGATTGAGTTGAAATTTGAAAATTATAAGCGAAAAGCAAGGAAGTTTTTTGAGTAGCTACAGCAAGTACATGTACCTGTTTTATTAGGTATTTAAAGTTTGTCACAGGTTTGAAACCTCGGTAATCACAGCGTTGCTTGTAGTGATAAAGTTTGCTCTTATATAACGTTGGAAATTTGGTTGAAAATACAAAAATAATAGTCACTAACGTAATTCTGGGTATGGTGGCGGTTCTGGCATCCCCGGCGCAGGAGGAGCACTGGGTTGCGTTGGCGGGGCCACGAAGCCTGGTGGCCCAAAGTTATTGGTCTCTCCGTGCGGTAGCAACGCTGGTTGCGGAGCGCCGGGCTGAGGCACATTGGGGGATTGCCACTGTTTGACCAGAGGTATACTGCCAATCACAATGGGCACTGTGGTGCTGAGCGATGTAGAAGGCCCGCTCGGAGACGTTGAAACCTTGATGTAATAAGTAATGCGAATAATTTGGCAGTTGGTGGATGATGGAGGCACCGGGGGGATTCGGAACTGCTCAAATCTGATTGTTCTGAAACGTCACGCGGATCGGTGACTTAATTACATGGATAATACTTAAATTTTTATTCCATCACTCAATCAAAAATGGCGTCGTGTTTGTAGTTAAGATAGACTTACAAAATGATGTGCACAAACAGAAGGTGTTAGGAACATTTGCTTAGGAAAATTTTATATGAATCCATAATCAATGTTATGAGTAATTGATAAAACAAATTTTAACATAATCCGTTTAATCTATTCTAGAAGTTGGCCCAAGACGGTATGATTTAAATTTCTGCACCTTTTTTTTACTTTCAAACACTTTACATATTTTTACTTAGTTTTTTACACAAAATCTCACCGTGAATCACCCTCGGGAATTTCTTGTGAATATACCAGATCTCCAATGCATTCAGAACGATGGCGAGTTTTCGCCATACCACAATGATAAGCAGTGAAAATGACATCTTGGAAAAGTTTGGCAGAAACCATTGTCACTCGTCGCCTGCTTGAGTTATCGACACCAATGGATAAGTCCAAAATTTCGCCCGGGGCAAAACCTCGCTGAGAAAGAACGACGTCATGACTAAAACAACAATCCAATCAAAAATAGTATCAGTGAATTCACTTTAGGAGGATTACATGCCTAACTAAAAATTTTAAGGTGCTGCAAGTTTTCACACACAATTACTCGGTGAAGCAGCATCGCAGATGTAAGTAAAAAACAGTCATCTACATAAGCCATTGACAATGCCAAGTTTTGACCAGGAGCTCCTAGAAATTTCCATTCGTCCCTTCACCCACAATTTTTGTTAACTCTTTAATGCCCAGACCATCTCACTCTAGGCAGCCTGATTCTGACACCTTCTAGTTTTTTAACCATTGCTCGAGTTACGTGCATCGTAGGGAGATCGCGAAACCACCATTCGATAAAGAAATGAATGGTGAACAAAAAATAAGCAGATGATTAAGGGTCTAGGATCGTTTTTGAGTTATAAGCGCTCAAAGTTGAGAATTTGTGAAAAAATTGCGCCATCGCTCAGGCATAATATGTACCTCCCCCTAGAGTATTAACACAAAAGCCGTGCACTTGCCATAGTTGAAGGCTAGCAATAGAGTTCAACATTTGTTGTATCTGATGCACACAAAGTTGACTGCTGGCGGCGCAACCCAAACTCTAAATGAGGTCACGAAGAAAATACTAGTTTTGCGATGAAAAAAAGTTAAATTTGCGCATTGCTTTAGGAAGCATATTTTTTGTTGTGTGGCAGTAGGTTCAAAATTTGGCCACTAAATATAAAGATCTACACTTTCTGAAAAAACTGTTTGCAGTTCAGCTGAATAGAATGAACATATCAATTGGGTATTCATCACGTGGTGTGCCAAATGGCAGCTCTGGGAATTAAAGGGTTAATATAATATACTGACAAAGTTGTTTTTTACATAATTCGATAGCCTAATATCATATCTCAACTTTTATGATCATTTCTATATTTTTACCCATGGCATGTGCTGTGACGCCAAAGTGCCAAACATAAAGTGACTCAATCACTTAAACTTGGCAGGCCCAAAAAAAGAGTTATTTCTTATTATGTTGCCCTCGATTTCGGGTCTACCTATCAAAAATTCCGATCAAACGATTTGTGGAACGCATTTTTCAATTTCAATATGGTTGGTAGGGTCTTGTTTGTGCCTTACTGTCTTGCCTATTTAAATACCTACACTGGCTGATAAACTGACAAAACCAAAAGTGTACCTTCAAGGCTTAAAGCTCAATCTTATTGGGGGAGATATAACATTAAACATATGTGAAAATATGCTAAATTAGAGCACTTCGATTTTTGACCTAGTGGGAAGCCCTATTCAAACAGGTGTAGTAACACTGCAGAATAATTAATACAGTTTTTGGTCTGTTTTTCAGAATTGAAACATTCATTATATTACTACGTAAAAATGCATAATCTGACACAACTGTGTTAAAGTTTTTGAAATTACTTAATTAACAGTACCTATTAGAGTTCGCAACGGGTCGAGAATTCATAACCCGACCCGATCCGACCCGAGCTAATGTCTAATCCGACCCGACCCGACCCGACCCGATCCGACCCGACCCAACACGACCCGACTTCTACTGAAGCTGCTATACAAACACCGAGGCACTTGAGATTTTCTTGGCACTTTTTGTCCAGTTTTTTACGTATTTCATATGTTTTGATAAGCTACAGCACATCATGTACATGGGGGGTCTGCGGGGAGAAACCCCGCCCAAGATTTGAGATTCCGGGACAAGCTCTCCCTCAGTTTTGACACATCGAGTGAGGCAAGCCCCCCTCCTTGTTGCTGAAATAGTGACCGAAAAAATTGCCTCAGATAGCTGTAAACTAGGTACTTCAAAAACGAGCAAATAGCGCAAAAAAATCGCTAATAAGTGTCCGAATTTTGCAAATAGTTTAACATTTTCAGGCAAAAATTGGAAATAATAGCGTTTTTGTCAGTTCAAGCCCCAAAAACGTCAAGACAAGCCCCCCCTAAAATTTCAAAAAATTTGGAATAAGCTTCCCAAACCGAGACCCCGTGTACATGTATGGACTAAAGTAGCTAATTTGGCTAAAAAGAACTAAGAGCTCGGAAAACCTGCTATGTACATCACTTTGCAAAGGGTAGGTATGTACATTAGGTTGAAATTACCATCGAAGAAGATAAATTTAATGTAAAACTCAAGGATTTATACCCAAAATTTTTGACCCGATCTGACCCGCACAACCCGCGGGTTGGAAAATCTCAACCCGACCCGACCCGACCCGACCCGACCCGACCCGCACCAACCCGACCCGATTGCGAACTCTAGTACCAAGAGTACATAATAGCGTCTCACTCTATATAGAAGAAGAGTGAGACACTCTCCTTTCTGCCTGTGTTATAGCGCAGGCAGATGCGCTCGTCATTTCCAGCCCACATGTTGCCGTTTTATGCAACATGTGGGTAGCCAATCAGAAGCGACCTTCGCTTCTGATTGGCTGGACGCCTATGCACGTTTTCCAATCAGCACGCAGGCGGCTTCATGTGCTATTGCCTCAAATTTGTCAAAAACACATTTAACTTACCAGTTAACATCATATTCAGCACATACTAGCAATAATCGCTGAAAACGATGATAAAAATGTCGGCAAAATATAACTTTGGGCAAAAAAAACAAAAAAAAACCCCAACCCGACCGATCATGGCAAAATGTAACAATGAAATGACTGTAATGGCGGCCAGTGTGCTGATTGGAGCACGTGAGGCCGCCTGCGTGCTGATTGGAGCACGTGCACAGGCGTCCAGCCAATCAGAAGCGAAGGTCGCTTCTGATTGGCTACCCACATGTTGCATAAAACGGCAACATGTGGGCTGGAAATGACGAGCGCATCTGCCTGCGCTATAACACAGGCAGAAAGGAGAGTGTCTCACTCTTCTTCTATAAAGAGTGAGACACTATTATGTACTCTTGCTAGTACCTATACACATTTAAGTATGAACATTTTTTAGGTATAGATCAGCATCAGTACCAAGATCCAAGTCTATCCTTCGGTAAAACGCTTCTGTGATAGGTACCTTATTTGCCCTGCAGCACAACAACAGCATCCGAGGGTTTTTCCATCGTGCAGTTCCAATGGTTGCCTCACATTAGGGTCCAGGTTCAGATCATAAAGATTGATGACTGTGAATGCGGCTTTGCAGGTATGATCGAAGCGCCATGGTCTATCAATCGTAGCCTTTACATAATATCTGATATGGCCGTACGGGCCTTCAAATGAAGTAGCACAGTTTGCTGGTAACTGCGCCTGGAATGAGAACACGTGTTTTCCTGGTGGCAACGAAGGGTCGTCTCCGCCGGCACCAATGGGTTTCCCCCAGAGCACGACATCTTGATGCACATAACACTCTTCAGCTGAATAACTCTGTGATTCATTGTATGTTTCGGTTCCATTGCTGGTGGTCCGAGTTCTTGATACGGTTTCCGTCCAATGAGTGTAAGCCCGACCGTTAACCAAAACGCGTACATTTCGCATTTTCATAGGCTGACACAAATCAACTGTCACAGTGCCTGCAACCCACTGACCAGAATAGTAAACGCCCTGAGGATTATTGAGCTGAATAAAGAAAGCGTTTAACTTTCCCATGTTGTCGCAAACTTATCTGAAATTAAATCAATTTATATTTACTAGTATGTAATAGCGGGTATGCCAGCCGAAGTTTGGACTTAAGCAATTTAGAAGCAGAAAAAGGGTAATGAACTGTTTAATTAAACTTTATTACAGTCACCATTCTTCGCAATGAAAACTCTAGTAAGGATTTAAAGTAGGTTTTCTATGCAGGACATGTTCATGACTTAAACTTGACACAGGGTGCTTTAAAAAATTGCTGTACAAAACCGGTGATGAGTTTAAACTAAATACTGTAGATTGAAAAAAATGATAAATTTTGACAATTCAAAGATCAGTTGACTAGAGCAATGTAGCCAACTTTTCTCGCTTTTAAATAGGGTACTGATCACGTGAGGTGCCAAACGGTCACCTCTTTGCGGTCACGGCTGCAAGCGTGAAAAGGTTGAACGATCTCAGAGGAAAACAATTTGGGGGAAAGGCAAATAACTATGTATGTGTGTTCATTTAGGGCTCTCCCACAAGCAAATGGTCAGGGCCAGGGGCGGGCCGGGCCAACAGGGGCGCTACTGGCCCGCCGGGCTGTTGCGGGCCGACTATCAAGGGCTCTCAGGCCGGCCTCGCACAAGCTCACGAGCCGCAGGACGGTGCGATGTGACGCAGGTTTTATCGAGTGACAAATTGCGTCTGTGTGCTACTGCGTCTAATTGACAATTTGCGTGTGCGTCTGTGTGCTACTGCTGTATAAAATCAATAGATGTGCTTTGCAGTCGTTGCTCATAGGCTGCTGTGGCTCGAGACGGCTACGGTCTGACTTATATTTTGGGCCTGAAAAATAAGGGTCGGTTTATATTTTGGGCCTGAAAAATACGGGTCGGCTTATAACTTTGGCCTGGAAAATACTGGCCAAGCCCCAAGCCGATTGACTTTTTGAACTCCGGACCGGGCGGGTTTGCCGCCCTTGGCCTGCCACAGGTCCGCGCAGAACATTGGTTTCTAACGGTAGGTATATTGATTTGTAGAAAAACTGTGAATGCATGCTTACAATACAAATATAACGAATAATGACAACAGAACAAAAGTATTAGGTATGACGCTTTGTGTGTTTTGATGCAGGCTGAAGTACCGCGATAACAGAATATTTTAAGCTAGCGAGCGAATATATTGTTAAAGAATATTATGTATGCACACCACGGCAGCAAACTGGCTTATCAGACTTTCAGCTGGAACAATAAATTTTTAATGTATGCATTATTGCTTTAACAATATTATCATGTTATCCATACGATTTAGACCATTTTTAGCGAAAATTTGTACACGATAAATACATATACCATAGTTTATCAAATTTTTCGCAATAGCGCAAAACGTAAAAGTACTAAGTACACAATAGGCGAAATAGCCTATGACATTTTACTAGATCCTAGCAAAACGATGCTCCTTTCTCCTTCTCTGGCCGAAATAGTTGTGTTAAATGCCTGCAAAAGTAGATTAACACAAAAAATAATTTAAATGCCAACAGCGCACTTCTTTCACTCGAATTAAGCAAAGTGCTATTTTGAGTTGCTGCGTATGAATTATGGTTGCTATGGTTACTTGGTAAAAGCAGCTAGCGGAAATATTTTAAGGTGTCGCTCTGAGTAACCGAATTGGGGCGATAAAATTTTCCAGTTACGTTTTCGATGGTAGGCTGACAAACAAAAGTTGTGTAAAATTGAATTAGCTTTCATTTCATGCATATAAACTCATCTTTTAAATTCAAATTTTAATCTACAGTTCAATTTCAATTTGCTATTACATTTTTTCAATCGAAATAGCAAAAAATTGCATATGGCTTTTGGTACTTTTTATTTAGCGTTTGTGCAACAAATTGATAGCTGCAACTTTTTAAAGAGTCGTTTGTGTCGGCAAACCTTTTTGAAAATTTTACTAAATACGTTGAACAACATTTAATGAAAGTGTGCTCTATGTCAAAGTAATTTTTGTTAGCTACTTTTTGCTTTTCAACAGATATTGGTACCATGAAATTAGCCCTATTTTTTGGAAAATAGGTGGGCAAACTTCAGGTATTTTAAATTGAAGTATTGGTTAATGTTTTCAAAATTATTGTCAGCTACGATTACCACTCATCATGAAATTGCACTTTATGTATTGTACTCATTTAGAGGTGCCGTCACTTTCTATAGAATAGGCAAAAATGAAAATATGCATTCATTTAACTAACATTCGTCGAAAATGGCACCTTGCTAAAATTGTCTTTAATTTAAGCTATAGATTGTTGAAATGCATTGAACACCGCTGAGGTACCTTATGTCGTTTCAAAAATCAGTCAATTTTGTCACTTTTCAATTTTGATTTCGTCATAAGAAATTCTATAAGGGCTGATTCACTTGACTTCACTACTGTTCTGTTCTACTGTTCTACAGTCTATACTTCCTTTGTTTCAAATACACGAAAAACATAGTATCTTAAAGTATATATAATAATCGCAATTGGATTTTTTGGAAATAACTGAGGGCCTATACCTGTACCGGATTAAACGGACTGTACTTATTTTAGTCCGAGGTTTTGGAATGACAAATCGGACTAAACGGACTAAACGAGTTAAAATAAGTCAGTTGCTTAAGTTTAGTATGAACCCATTCCAAAACTACCACTGCATTAAACGGACTTAACATGCACGCTTAACATTAGCGTGCATAGTTAAATCCGTTTAGTCCGATTAAAAACCAGCGCGCCAGGGACCGGTTACATAAAAAGTATATTGGTACATATTAGTACTAATATACAACTAATAACTAATTATTAGTTCATTAGTTGCAGTATTAGCGTTGCATAACTAGTGAACCAATGATTAATTATTATTCATTATTAATGGAAACTAATGGAACTAACTGGAACTAATGGAAAAACCACTAATTACTAATTATTAGTAATTAGTAATCAGTAATTATTTATGAAACCGGGCCCAGAAGTCCGTTTAATCCGGAGGTTTTGGAATGGCATTTTTAAGCGTAATTTTTAAACCGTTTAGTCCGATTATAATTAACCTTTTAATCCGGTTAAGGAATAGGCCCTCAGACTGCCTTTTAACGAAGCAACAGTGTTATGCGCACATGATTAATCCAACCACCGCCCCTTATGATTATTAACTCTTCTGAAGTGTCACGTTGGAAATACCGCATTAAATAACCTTCTGATTGTGACTGTTCTTCTTAGTGGTACATAGTGGGCCTCGATAAAGAGCTTACAATGTAGTTGTTGAAAAAAAGAGAATGTCCCGATTGCAAAAGAAAGAAAGAAATGGAGGCGACGGGAATCGAACGCGGGCCGCTCGCACTGGCGACAAGAGTGCTAACTACTACGCCACAGCCCCCAACTCTCGTAGGCCCCATTTTTCATTTACAACATCTCCCCCTTCTAACATCGTTGCGACCTTGCAACGATACTCCGTCAATACTCATGCTGCCGGAGTGCCGGGGCGAACCCGATGCCTCAAGACCGGAGCACAATTCACTTCCAAGCCTACATCAATCACATCACAGTCAGCGTTCCCTGGCTTGCCCCTGCTCGCAACCACAGGGTATACCCAAGACGATTCCTAACTAATTCAGAGCGCTTGAACAGGCTCACCTCTAACCGAATCCGAGGGTTTTCTCCGGTTCACCCCTAACAATATTCGAGGGTTAATCGGCTTACTTAACCGAGGGACCATATAAGATAAACTATGGACACAAACATACAATGCACCGCACAAGTACTGTAAGAGTTGAGTTGTCGGGAGTGAGTGTGTTAATTGCTATGGATCTGTATGACAAGGGGCGTTTTGAGTTGTTGAGTTGGTGATATATAAAAATGAAGCCAGTTCACTAGTAAGCGAGATCGCCGACCGTTTCGCGTTTGAAATTTTCTGAATAGTAAACGCGTTGAATGCTGAATTTGCTTGCCGGCGAGCGTTTTCAATTGAGGATGTCTTGAC
Organism: Trissonchulus sp. WLG1_4; assembly: GCA_030248245.1. Taxonomy (NCBI): domain Eukaryota; kingdom Metazoa; phylum Nematoda; class Enoplea; order Enoplida; family Ironidae; genus Trissonchulus; species Trissonchulus sp. WLG1_4. The sequence continues at coordinate 15,613 of JASANF010001349.1, read as the reverse complement.
TGGTGAATGTTTTGAAAGTTACTTTTTGATCAATTAATTTTTGACCAGTAATTTTCTGCGCAGTGAACTCAGACCGAGTTTGTTATAGGTAATTGGTTTTTTGTTCCTTCTAGAGAAGGAACTATTGTTTTTACGCGACCCCCTCAGGGGCCGCGTATATACTATATTCAGATTCTCCTTCTCATATGTTATTTCGGGTAGGTCAATTTTCTAGTGTTAATTAACACTAGAAAGGCAGGTACCTCCCGTCTTCTCTCTACATACCTAACTTGAAAGACAATTTTCGCATTGAACAGCAAAACTGATAGCGCCGGAGTGGGATCGAACCACTAACATTTGGATTCGGAATCCATGGCTCAACCAACTGAGCCAACCGGTCGCTGATAACACAGCATCTATAAAACAACAAACATTTGTCATGGAGCTAATCAGCAGAGCAACTGGATCAGCAAAACGGCTATATGTGATGTTATCTTGAACGTTTTATCAAATTGCTCAATTCAGTTGTCACTATTCAAATCTTAGATTACGCAAGTGATGCTGCACCTCTGTCGCACACAAAGAAGTTTTGTACGTTAGTTAAGTTATGATTCTATCCAACAGGCTTTCATAGTGCAACGGTTAGCACTCTGGACTCTTAATCCAGTTATCCGAGTTCGAATCTCGGTGAGACCTAACGTTTTTTAAAAATGTAAGTTTTGAAATTTTAACTTGAAAACCTGTTTAAAATTCACCAATTTTTGGTGTTTGAGAGGTTTTCAGTCAAATGAACAGTAAATGTGTCTGCATTGTGCGTAAGTTTGGTTGATTTAAAACATTATTTTATCCACAGATAATGGCCGCGTTTAATATTTCCTCTGGAATATTGACACTCAGACCTCACAATTTAACCACTTCTCACTCAGCAGAAGAGCTTGTTAAGTTAATAGCTCACAGCGTTCAACGCTGCTGAGCAGGCTGCATAGTTGCATGTTTTGCGTGTATCTTCAGCTTGGGAGCTGCCGGCTGATTTTTGTCTGCGTATATGCATAAAAATCAATAATCAATAAACAGTGTTGTAGTATTGTACTTTTTCAAAATCGGCACCGTAATGTTTCAGCAGCGGGATGCTTAACATCCTGCAGCATTGTTTATAGAAGAAGAGTGAGACACTCTCCTTTCTGCCTGTGTTATAGTGCAGGCAGATGCGCTGGTCGTTTTGAAGCCACATGTTGCCGTTTTATGCAACATGTGGCTAGCCAATCAGAAGCGAGCTTTGCTTCTGATTGGCTAGACGCCTGTGCACGTGCTCCAATCAGCACGCAGGCGGCCTCACCTGTATTGCTTGAAAATTGCCAAAAACATTTAACTTACCAGTTAACATCATATTCAGCACATACTAGCAATAATCCCTGAAAACGGTGATAAAAATGTAGGCAAAATACAATTTGGGGCAAAAAAAACAAAAAACACCCCAACCCGAGCGATCGTGGCAAAATTGAACACTGAAATGGCAGTAATGGCGGCCAGTGTGCTGATTGGAGCACGTGAGGCCGCCTGCGTGCTGATTGGAGCACGTGCACAGGCGTCTAGCCAATCAGAAGCAAAGCTCGCTTCTGATTGGCTAGTCACATGTTGCATAAAACGGCAACATGTGGCTTCAAAACGACCAGCGCATCTGCCTACGCTATATCACAGGCAGAAAGGAGAGTGTTTCACTCTTCTTCTATAAAGAGTGAGACACTATTATGTACTCTTGATGTTACGTAAATAGGAATAAGCTAGGTATAAGGTTGAGTGTGATACGCACTACGCAGTGTAGGTTACAGTTACAGTATTTAAGTATGGAATAAAATCAATTCATTCAATATTGAAAGGTAGACACCGGAGAAGGAACGTTGCCCTTTTTGGGGCCTACTTGTTTTAATTTATAATCTTCCATGAAGTCATATCGGTGTCAAAAATATCGGTGTTTTACTGTATATCCATGCAGAATTTAGAAACAATGCGTGTAGAATAAGGGCACAACTTGAGTGATGAGTCATTGCAGTTTGATAAAATATGTTGTTGAGCCTTGCGACCGTCAGTTCTGCTCTCGATAGCCATTCTGTCGCACTACCGTCTGTAAACGGGATATTTTGGTGCGTAGTCCAGAGTTCCTTTGGTGTACTCATTGTCCTGGTCATCACGAATATTCACCATTCCGGAGATACTTTCTTCGTAGGAAGGCGGAGCTAAAATAACCACGTTTTTGTTAAGTTTTGCCAAAAAGCAAAAAAAAGCTAGGTATAAATAAAGTTTAAATGTTGGTCAATAAAAATTACACTTATTAGCCTGTCGATTAGGAGTTATGTTAAGAGCACAATATACATTTCAAAGGGAGTAAAACTTTTTAGGGCTCAGTAACTTTTAAATTAATTTTGATTCAGTTATTTTAAGTTACCCTCATTATCTTACATTGAACAAACAAACACTAAATTTCAGTGTGGGCCATTCAATTATTTGTTGCTTGCAACAGTTTGGAATTGAAACGTAGGAGCATGCTTTTGTAATTTGCATTCATTTGCTTTTATTACTTATTATTTTAATTTTTGTATCGAGTATGGACATGTTACTGATTATGGTGATAAAGTCGTGCTCATGGGGATAACATTTGCTCTTACACGACTAAAAACGCTGATTTTTTTATAAAATTATAAGACTATTTACGTAATTCTGGGTATGGTGCCTGTTCTGCCATCTCTGGTGCTGGAGGAGCACTGGGTTGCGTTGGCGGGGCCACGAAGCCCGGTAGTTGAAAGCTATTTGGCTCTCCGTGCGGTGACAACGCTGGTTGCGGAGCGCCAGGTAAAGGCACATTGGGGGGTTGCCACTGTTTGACCAGAGGTATACTGCCAATCACAATGGGTACTGTAGTGCTGAGCGATGTAGAAGGCCCGCTCGGAGACGTTGAAACCTTGATGTAATAAGTAATGCGAATAATTTGGCAGTTGGTGGACGATGGAGGCACCGAAGGGATTCGGAACTGCTCAAATTTGATTGTTCTGAAACATTAAACAGATCGGTGACTTACCATATGGGCATTACTTAAATTCTCAGACCAGCCTTAAATCTAAAATGGTATCCTGTTTGTTGGTTTTCTGCTATTTATTTAAGATGACAAGATGATATATGTAACTAGATTTCAGCACAAACGGGAGGTGTAACCTACACTTGTTGTTGAATATTTTATATGAATTCATTTTCACGTCTATGTGTTCGAGCACTGTTTGGTGAACAGATTCACCTCTTCCTTGTGCTGGAGTTACACCAGGCTCCGATTAGTAACTCTAAAACAATTGTATTCCTAAGCTACTTAATGAGGTGACATCATCTATTGTTGTTGTTGCTGTTGATCACCTATTGTTGCTTATGATAGGTATTTAATCTGTCGATAATTAAAAACTACTATTCAAAATTAAAAATATTAGTAAATTTCAAGACCGTTGTTATTAAAAGTATTAATTATTATTAATAAAATTCTAGGCAATCGTTGAAACTCAGTTTATTACTGTACTAATGCTGAAATCCTGAAAATGCTGAAAAATGCTGAACAAGTGTAAATTGGTTGATTAGTGTAAATTAAAAAAAACCTAATTCTTGACCGTTAGGAGCTGTTTTCTGCTCATTAAAATGGAAACGTACCCGAAAGAATAATTCTTATTAACTAAAAAAACAACAGAAAAGGCATTTTAGAACAATAAAATAAAACTGATAACTTCTCTATCCTCTTTGTAATGATATCGCTTCACCCAGGGGTGGACGCGGGTCGAATTTTTCCACCCGCGACCCAACCCAACGAACGGCTCGACACTCGTGGGTAACCCGAGACCCAACCCGCGCCGTAAAACCCGACCCGCGACCCACTTTAACCCACCACTCTATAACCATAACGTACATTATACAGGGGCGTGAAGCCAGGATTTTGAAAAGGGGGGGTCGTACCTTGTCCTTGCTGACTTATTCAAACTCACAATTGCGGGGTCTGAACTCAGCCCCCAGAATCCAATTATTTTTACACTTTTTGGCGAAGTGGCTTACATGACAAAAAATGTAAATTTGGTCGTTTAAAGTAATTAAACTAACTGTTGCGGGGGTCTAGGAGCGGCAGCCCCCCAAAAAAATGGAGTTTTTTATATTTCTTTGGACAAATTCGGTCAACTGGAGACGTAATCAAAAACTTTTTCCGACAGGTAAATTAAAAACAAAAGATGGGAATTTCATATCAGACAGTATATTAGACAAGCATATATAAGCTTTCATGAAAGTTAACAACAAGGAATGGTAAGCCATAGAGTTTGTAGGGGTCTGGGGGCGGCAGCCCCCAGAAAATTTTTTTTAGAATTTATTAATTTTTAGGCCAAATTTTGTCAATTGAAGATGTATCAGAAATTTTTTTGGCAGGACTATAAAAACCAAGGGGGGAGCCTTGTCGACAATTTCTTCAGGTTCCAGTTTACGCGGGTCGGAGAAAAATTTTTCGACCCGCGCAGCCTGAAGTGGGTACCCGCGGGTCGGCCCACGGCTCAAATTTTCCGACCCAACCCGACCCACCCAACCCAACCCGCGGGTGCCGACGACCCGCGTCCACCCCTGGCTCCACCCCACCATTCAGCTTGTATTGCAATTTTGTAATGTAATATGAATTCATAGTCGATGTCATGAGTAATCGATAAAACAAATTTTAATCTACTGTTTTTAATCTCACTTAAAATAATTACTTTGATATTTTTCCGGCTGCGCCATAGCGCAACAGGCTTCTTTAGAATGGGGTGTATGCAATGATAACGCGTAGTTTGGAAAAAATTGTGTTTGTTTGTGTACGTTATAATTCGGGTGATTGTGCGGATGTAAGTGAACGTGAGTGTGCGCGCCAAATGTGTTTGTTCTGCTGCTAAGTTTAATGGTAGTCTGCGTTTGATTATCTGCTGTAAACACGTACATTCTTGGCTTTGCAAGTGGCAGAATTTGCAAAGTTGACCTTCACATTGGACACAACGGCCGAGTGTCGACCCGTTGATAAATGTATCTACAGTTACCCATTTATTTCAAGAAAATTCTTTTTCTTTTTCTTCCAATTTTCTTTAATTTTTCTTTGCTTTTTCTTTCATTTCATTTTTGTTTCGGTTTTCAACAAAGAAAAGTTGATGGATGCCTGTCGGGTCATGTAACAACTTTTTTCAAGCCAAAAGTTCACCCGTCCCTTCTCTATTATCTGACAGCTACACATACGTAGAATGTGAACGTACGTGCTACACATGTGTGCGTGTAAAAGTATTGATATATGTATTTATCAATATTCAATATGCGCCTAGGCCAATTAGCCAGCAATTAATTTTAAGTTAGGTAACCCGTTGACAGCTAGTCAACCGCTCGTCCAAATTTTCTTTCTTTTTCATTGATTTTTCTTTCATTTGCTTTTTCTTTCGACCAACATTTCATTTTTCTTTGCTTTTAATTTTCCTGAAATAATTGGGTAGCTGTATTTTCGGTCATTTGGTCAAGTTGAATATAGTTTCAGTAACAATTGAAACTTCACTTAATAATAACTACCTGCAAATTGCTGAAACGTTTGGCTGAGGTTTTGCATTAGCTTGCCAATAGGTTTACAATGGCCTCTGGTCAATGTATTTAAAAGTTAATGCTTGATGCTTACTGAATTTTTTTGCCGCTAACTTAGCTTGTTACAGAAAGTCGCACCTTGAATCACCCTCGGGAATTTCCTGTGAAACTCCAAGGTCTTCAATGCATTCAGAGTGATGGCGCGTTTTCGCCATACCGCCATCATATGCAGTGAAAATGACATCTTGGAAAAGTTTGGCAGAAACAATTGTCTCTCGTCGCCTGCTTGAGTTATTAACACCAACGGAAAAGTCAAGAATTTCTCCCGGTGCAAAACCCCGTTGAGGAAGAACGACATCATGACTAAAACAACAAACCAACCAAAAATAGTATCAGTGAATTCACTTCAGGGAGAGAGGGGCTATTTTAGGGTGCTTTAAGTTTTTACACAGCATTATTCGTACTATTTTATTCATAATGAAAATGAAACCCTCAATTTCACATTGAACTATCAGTTAGAACCAAGTGTGGTATTATGACGTTTAGCTTTCGAATCTCGTGCAGTCGTTGGTTTCAAAGTTATACGCAACGTAAAATGGTGTTGTAAATGCAGGGCCCTGGCCTTGTTGACCTAGCCCTTTTGGTATTCCGTTTGGCATTGAGTCCGTAGTCATGTTTCGTTGCCATAGCAACAAGGGCGCAATTAAGCCAAAAAGGCGCATGTTTTGCAGTTATTTTAAGAACCTAAACTTAGTCTAAAAAGTAGTTCTATTATGTTCTAATTATGTTTTGAGTTATTCTTTGAAAAGGGAAAACTTATTCTGAGTGTGAAATGGAAAGTTTAGATTGATCTAAAAAGAATGCAATGTAGGCTAGCCGGTTGGCTTGAGGGGAATGGCGGACGCCGGTCGGGTTTAAATTATCGGGGGGAAATTCACAGATTTCAGCAGGGAGTAACTCTGAGTTTAGTGGACCGGCGCTCCTGAGTTAGGAGACCAAATTTACTGTTAAGTTTGTTATTATTCGCGTGTTTGATACTGTATTTTACAATTCGTTCCACTGTATAAATTCTCGTTGTCAGGCTCTTCACTAAAGCCTTATTTTTAGCTTTGTGTTCGCGTGTACTGGTGCAATATTTGGTCTCTGCGTTTGTGTTACTAGGGCCCGTATAGGTATTACTTAGAGTGCTCCCGAACCTGAGTGCTGAGCAAATTCTAGACTCGTAGTTTCGACGCCCTAGCGTCAAGTTGTTATTACTGCGTGCTCTTCGGCACAGTTAGGCACCGGTCACGGATATTGAGATAGCCCGCCAGCTCACGCGGATGACATAAGACCGGGGGCCGCAGTATAACAAAGTGGCGACCGTGAACTAGGCTTTGGAGCACCTAAGACGCCTCGACGTGTGCCCGAATTTTCAAATTTTTTTTGTTTAAAATTCCCCGTATTTTTGTATTTTTAACCGGTTGAAGACCCGGTCAGTGGAACCAATTGTGCATATAATACACCCCCCCTCACGAGTATAACTACTGGTTTTCCTGTGCAATTTTGGGTAAAATTTTGGGTTAATTTCAGTGAAGTTTGGAACAAAATAGTAAGTTTGTGAATTTTATATGATTTTAGTGTTATTTGATTTTTGTGAATTGTAACGGAATTTTTACACAATTTTGTCAGGGGAGTAGAGTGTAAGAAGGGGAGCAAGTTTTAACCGCCCCTGACCCCAAAATTTTGATTTTTCAGACGAATTTCTTCCCCCCCCCAAGCCTAAGCCTAAGCCTGAACTGTGATTTTTCAAGTGGGGTCTGCTGCAAAATTTAGCGACTGAAAGTAAATTTTAGTGCCAGAAACGGAATCTACGGTAGTGAAAACCCTAGAAAACACATTTTCCGTAAAATTTTTGGCCGATTTTAGTCTGATTTTTCACGAAAAACATTTCAAGTTACACTGTTGGAGGACACCATTTTGAGCAACACGTACGTATATAATTTTTGAATTTTTGGAATTTTCGTTTCGAATTGCGATTTTCGGTAACCCCCCCCTACCTTATTATTAAATACACCCTACCCCCCTGCTCTAGTCAATTTTTCTGGAAAATTTCCAGATTTTCAGCGAAATATTGGCCGAAATAGCGTTTTGTCTGCAACTTGCTGAAGTTACAAATTTCTACACATATATTTCTGGTTTTTCAATTTGAATTGTCAAAATACATTTGAAAATTTTGTATACTACTTATTCGTACGTTGTTTCTGCAGTTTTATTAGCAAAACATGGGTATATACTGTTGAAATTGTTAGTTGTGCTTTACTTTCTAGTGTTTCAGATTATATATACAGTGTATATATAGTGTACCTGCTTTTCAGCATTCAACTGGCTAAGTTTTGGTCAAGTTTACTTCCTATTTTTTTTCTGATTTTGTATTGAACAGTAGTATTTTAGTAGTCTGATTTGTTAGTACTGGTTTTTAGTGAATTAGTAGACAGAAATTGTAATTTGGTACCAAATCCACGAACTGGTTCAACTTAAGTTTAGTATAATATATTTTGCGTATAGTATATTTGATAATTGTTGTTTTCGTGCTAAATTATTGATTTTGAGCATCGACTTTTAATTTATCATTTTCATTGTTTCAAATAATCCAAATATAGTTTATATTGTGAATAATTTCAGTATTTTTCAGATTATATTTTGCAGGAATTCGTAGAAGCCGCCAGCGTTGATAGGACCACGGACCCCCGATCAGCAAACTGTACACAGTCACCGATACCGACCCCACCCGCCAGTCAAGCCTCACACCCCACACAACTACAAAGCCGCAGCGTGTAACCCCTGAGGTGATTGAAATAATATTTGACGTTGATTTGTGAAATTTTTGTTAATTTTAGTACTTTTTCACTATTTATAGCCTTGACGCCTAAGTTTGAAACTGTGAAATCAAAGGGGTCAAGAGTCGAATTTTCCCAGCTACAAAATTTTCACCGGGTCAAGGTGAAAATAACTCACTAGTGTTATCCCGAACGTAGGAAAATTTTTGTTTCACCAAAATTTTCACGTTTTTGGCCAAAATTTCACATTTTTCGACAAATTTAGCCTGATTTTCAGCATTTTTGCAGTATATCCAAAAATCGCGATTTCGGTTAAAATTTTTTTGATCAGTTTCTGAAAACGGTTTCAATTGCAAGCTAATATAATAAATTTACGGAATTTATTTTGATTTGAAGCAGAATTCATATTTTGACCCTGTAACCGGTGAAAAGTTTGGAGCTAAAAATTTGCCATTTGTAGTATTTCATTATATACATCTCGAATTTTTGAATTTTCTCCACGTAATGAATACCTCGGGTGGTGCACGAATTCCACGCACACCAGTTCGACCCAACTCAGAAACTACGGATTTCGATTCGTCGACCTACCGAGTCGACCCTCCCCACCCTGAACAGTCGGCCATTGGCCAAGTGACTCTGAACGTGCCACAGGATACTGAAGGCACGAGTGTAGGCGCTACAGTAGGTAGGGATTTAATAGGCCGGGGCGCTTGCGCCGGCCATGTAACTTTTGCAGATTGCTCCTCCGACGAGGAATACCACCGCAGACTGACGCGCGAGCAAAAGCGCAAGCTGGAGCTGAAGCGAGCGGCCAAACAAGCCGCCAGTCTCGCACAACAACCGGAGTCTGCCACCCTCCAAGGAGCAGCCGCACACCTACATACGCCACGACAGCCAGATCCACAAGCCGAAATAGGCGCAGTGGCGCGGGTTCAGGGACACACACAGCACACACAGAGTTTAACACATGCGTTGGCTGATGGCCAACAAATAGTAGTAACAACAATGGGGTTCGAGAACGGAACTAGTACACCGAACTTGCAGCTCGGTGCATCAAACCTCCCAGTGCAAACCACCTCGCACAATGGCCAACAGCTCTCTATGCCGGCGACTACGCCAAAATTTCCCAATTTTCCGGCTACCACGCCCAAATACCCAAATTTTTGTCCACCTAAATTATTGAATGAGCAGTCTGAACTGCCAACTGAACCAATGTTCCTCTACACACGCACAAACACTACACATACATACACTCAGCCGATTTTTGCAGTCGATCAGGTGGAAACAGCATGCAATATAGGGTTTCAGCAGCAAGCACATACTATCCAACATGAACCTCAGTTTCAGTGGAACCCCACAACGCAGAATCAGACACGAATGTCACAATTCCCCGCAGTGCGCACACAATATGCGTCTACACCCACAAATTTGGAAATGGAGCAGGGTCCGCAAATTGCGCAAAACATCTTACATTTGGGGAATAATACGGGACTGCATGGGGAGCAAAACCAGTGCTTTTCAACATCCAAAATTACGAATTTTGGTCCAATGCCGGGGTATATAAACCCGAGCAATTTTGGTGGGAACCCAGTGGGGACACAACAACCCCAACCCCCAGCCTACGACCCCCAGAAATTACAGGGGATGCTAAAATTCGTCGCAGATTTGCCTGTTTTTGACCATGATATTACAAAATTGACTCTGCAAGAATGGCTTCAAAGCCTCACCATGCGACTGCAAATGGCCATGGTTCCAGAGGAACATTGGGGCAGAATTTTGTGCTTCAAATTGGGAGGCCGAGTTAGTCTCTATGCCTCAAAATTGCCTCAGGGGACAAACCAAAATTTTCGTGCATTGGTAGAACATTTGACACCCGTGTTCGGTGCCCGAAAAATGACCAAAAATGACTATCACCGTCAGTTCATGGACCGACGGCAGCGGGCAGGTGAGCCCGTACGGGACTACCTGAGGGAGCTTCAAACCCTAGCACAGGAGATCTGGGTTGACGGAGACGAGCGAGACGCAAATGTAGCGCAACAAATTTTCAGTGGTGTGATCCCAGAAGTACAAAAAGTACTTGCGCCTATATATTGCGAAGGCTCGCCTCCCTTGACCAAGGTCGTGAATCTCCTTGATCTACTTTTCCCAATAGGCTGTTCGTCCCCCGCATGGGTCCAATCAGTGAGCACAGACCAGAATGGTCAAAGAGGCAGACCCGAACACACACCAGCACAATTCAATCGACAGACACGTCCCCCAATTTCTCGAACAGCTTTCACACCAAGGCAGCAAAACGAGCCTAGTGTTGAATCAAAATTATTGCAAGCCATTCAAGATTTGAAATTGGAAATTCGAAACAGCAGCACGAATGAACGGCAAGTGCGAGGTGGGGAGCACTTTAGCAACGAGAGACAACGGAGCTACTCTCCGGCTCGTCCAGGTGCGTACTTCGGCAGACGCGGTTTCGGTTATCAAGAACGTGAAATTCCGCGGTGCAGCAACTGCAACAGACGCGGGCATTTAACTCGAGAATGCCGTAGCCCACGGCAAGGAATGAACCGCACCTCCTTCTTTGATAACCGACGCCAACCCCCTGCCAACATGAGTAGACTAGGTAGATGGAGACAGAGTGATAACCGTTATGGAAATTATGCTCGAAACTACCGCAGCTATTCACCCAACAATAGCACACAACAACGATTCAATGATAACACACAGTACGCACCACATAATAACAACATGAGCCCACGCAGCTATAACAACGATGCACGTGAACAGATTCACTATGTACAGCACAATAGCAATCCTATCATGCACGCACCACCGCAGTGGCAGCCACAACCTGTGCTGTACCCACCACAGTATGTCTACCCACAGTATATACCCTATGGTAGTGCACCACCGTTACCTACAGCAGCACAATCTGACAATAACACAGGAACGGAACAGGCTACACCAGTAGGGGACACACAGGAAGTGAACATGGTGACACATGAGTGGATAGCTATGCAGCACACTAGCCCTAAGCATGCGATGCTAGATACGGAGATGCATTTGGACACTGACCAACAAATTAGTGAACCTGAACACACATATCACGTGACTGCAGGTGGAATCTCAACGAAGGTAGCTAGTTGTCAAACGGCAGAGGTGCACACAATATACCCAATGCTGTTTAAAGCTAAAGTGTCACATGCCCCACACACTGTTGTTACTCATACATGTGCAGTGTCACCACCAATAATATTGATAACACCACCCGACTGTGATGAGACTGATACAAGCAATGTGCTTGAAAACCCGAAGTCAAAAACGGACATGGTAGATTCCGAAAAACTGCTTCTGAACCCTAAGAGTTACACCGGGACACAACAGCAGGGTCAGTCTCGAAATAACTACAGCGACTCGGAATCACAGACTACTGACACGGACACCTGGACTGATACCACCGAGGTAGGGACAAATACTCAACCCAAACGACCTCGAAAGAAAAACAAAAAGACCAAATCAGTAGTGACACCCAAGGGAAAGGTAAACCGACCGCCAATCTACAGAACTCATACGCAAAAACGCATGCAATCACTGAAGGATCGTGTCCGCGAATTGGAACAATCGCTGGAAATACTGAAATCGATTGTGCAAGTGAAAGTGGAAAATGGCCCAGTCTCACACATGCAAGATATCATTAGCATTAATATTCCAATAGTGAGCGTGCAAATTTTGGGCAAAACAGTCCCAGCACTGATTGACACTGGAGCTTCAATGTCACTAGTGACAAAACGCCTGTTCATGAGCTTGCAGAAAGATAGTCAGCTATATGTGACCACCCCTCGAGTTCAGGCAGCTACATCAGCTAACATGTCAGCAATATATTTTGAAGGGGATGTGGAGCTTCCAGTTGAGTTTGAGGGACACGAATGCAAATGGCCATTTTCCATCATTCCGAACTGCACACGGGATTTGATCCTAGGATTTGATTTTCTACAGCGATACGGCTTCGTGATTGCATGTGCGCAAAGAGCAGTCAAATTAGAAGCTGACAAGATATCAGATTGGTCGCCGTTATTACCCCCACACTTGACCATGTCCATAACGACATAAGATAAAGCACACACAGTGTAGACTAACATAGACCTTAGGACTACTAACTATACTAATAATATATTAGAAATTGGGTATTGGTTGAAAATTTAGAGCATTGGAAATTTATTTTGGGTATAACTTCATAATTTCTTTAATTTAAAGCAAGTTAGAAAATGAATTTGAAATTTGAATTCGAAAAATGGCACAACTTGTTTCATAGTTGGTATTCTTTATCTACAGAATTTGGGGAGTATAATTTTCAAACAAAAGGAATAATAAATTATAGATAGTGGGTAAAAATCCTCTCGTTTGGATATAGAAATTCTAAATTTAGTCCATGTGTACTATTTATTGTCTGCACATATATTGCTTGTACTGTCAGTATCACCAATAAAATCACCGTTGTGTCATCACGCGTCGTCTGAGTAAAATCGAGCCAATACAATCATGGCTTAAATACATAAAAGTACAAAAAGAGTATAGGGTTGTGTGTCGCACTGTACTTGTACTCATACACATCCACATCAATACTAACAATTATTTGTATACTGTTGCAGAAATTAATTATGCCATCTTAAATTATATTATTAAATGTAAATTCAAAGACTCGGAGTTGGCCATGGAGTGACGGAGGAGCAAAACGGAGTATCGGAGACAAAGTTCAGGAGCACCCTCACCATATCAGAGTAGTTTAATAACATCAAATGCACGAAAAATTGCACGATTAATAAGTTGCATGTGACTGTTCAGTGTTTTAATTTTAACTAGTTTGTACTTTCACACATTGTTATACCATCGGCAGATAGTTTCAAATCATATTACGCAAAATACGCGCATAGGTACGAACGATGGAAAAACAAGCTGCCACTAGTAGCAAGAAAAGTGAGAAAGGTCAAACAGTGCAACTAAAACACGAAGTACCAGAGTCACAGCCGATATTGCACTACACAATTGCAACCGACGCAGAAAAGGTTAGGGTGCAAACTGCAACCAATAGTCTCGTAGCCGGACAGAACTCCGAATTTCCGTTTGATCCGACCAAAACAGAAATACGAATAATCCATACAGTAGAACGATGGCTCGAAATGGAAGAAAGACTCCGATTTAGGCTCGAAAATTGCCCGTTCACAGCTTTCAGTCTGAAAGAATGTAGTACCCCTTGTATGGGAATTTCACCGGAAGCGAGTATAGCAATGGTCCAGTTAGCATTCCCAGCAATTCGTAAAAAGGGGTACGAAAAAGTTGAAATTTTTGTAATTTTACCGATGTATATCTACTTCGTGACACAAGATTTTCAAAAAGTCAGACAAATGATGGCAATGGTTCTTCAGTCCCCACCTATAGAGCAATACGTAACTGAACGAAGAAAAATATGTACATACAACATTGATCCGCTGGTATGGACGAAGATATGTAGCGGCAGAATGGTTACCCAATGAGGTTTGCTCCGCTGCTATGTAGATTTAGAAGTATCATGGCATGACGTCAACAAGCTAGGTAGTCACTGAAGGCGATGGAATGGTTATCGCGTGCGATTTGCTTCGTTGCCGAATGTGAAAGAAGCAATCAGACTGAACCAGGCACGAAAGCACCTTGTTATATAACGGGCCAATTCGGTATGTTTTGCTCTGCTGAAAACAGGGTACGATAAGCTTTGGGAAAGTCAATAGACGTTCTTTGTCATACACGGCATGTCACTTATCATTTCATTTTGATTATGTGGCCTATATGTTAGTTGCATGTTTGCAATTCCTCTGGTTGAGTTACTCTTGGGTAGCTTGGCTTGAGACAGGATTATTGTAGCAAATGTAGGCAGAAGTGGAGATATAGTGCATGATTTTCATACAGTAGAAGGTTGAGGTACGTTCAGCTGGCTATGCCGTGGCCAGTGTGCTGAGACCGGATTAGTCCAATGAAATAGTGAAAATTGACGCATGAAATATATATTTTTGTCTAATAAAGTAATACTGTAATTATGTAGATACTAACAAAAGTTAGCGCTAACAGCTGTGTTTTTGATACTTGCCATTATTTTGATGTAGTTATTTTGATCTAGTATGAATTTTGTTTTTTTGCTGATTTTGATTTAGTAGTTGTTGTCTTGAAGTGCCTGTAGATAACGCAAAGTGTATATGCCTTAATGTTTTAGAGTCTATCATAGATCTTATTTTCGTGATAATCTCACTTTTCCTCGGGTACATGTGTATATTTTTGGTTGTTTGTTAGTAGTCATTCAGTTAGTAGTCTATGTTCTGCCTTTTCTCTCTCCTTAGTTTGGTTATGATATTTTGTGTTGTTATGATTACGTTCTACTCACTGCCAGTTTTATTTTGTGTTCTAATTTGTGGTTTGCAGTTTAGTTTTGTTCATAGTGTTTATTTTACTAATTACTGGAGTTAATTCGACCCATCTTTATGGTTTTACTAATTTTTGTAATGTATTTTGTTGTAGTATTTTCAGGTATAACAGCGACGGCCAACTAGGGGATTTCACAAGTAAAGTTTATGGGTAATGTACGGGGTTTAAATTATGCATTGGAAATTATATGGGTACATATTTTACATACACACTGACACCAGTAGTGGTCCCAGCGAAAAATGTAATGTCTGCCAGTGAGGCAAATTTGACTTTGTATTCGTATGAAAGGGCGCAGCCCAGTATAAGGGACCATATAATGCACGCACCAGTATCATACGTGGGGTACAGAAATTAACACCGAGAGGACACTCAATATGAGGCAGGCATACCATGTCGCAGAGGGCATCACACACAATCCCAAGAGGGGGGCACACCGTTATGGCTGTGCAAGCCATGCCGGTAGGCCTCACAAATGGAAACGTGTGCGAATGTATGTATGAGTCACTGGAATCAAAATTTTACTCAAAATTCTAGTAGAACGTGAGCTGGGTTATACTTAAACGACTGCTGCCTGCTACCTAAGGATAAATATGAAATTTTTACGTAAATCATTATGGTATTTAGTTTAAATTGGTTGTTTGGTGGTATTTAAAATGGAATAATTTCTGGTTATGTAAATAGTTGTTGTTGTTGTAAATAGTTTTTGTTTTGTCCAAATTATTTTGCGTCAGTCAGAAAGTTTAAATTAATAGGCTGGTCTTATATCTGAGTGA
>JASANF010001348.1:0-17578 GCA_030248245.1 Trissonchulus sp. WLG1_4 | reverse complement strand
CTTTGCTGGATCAAGTGCAGTTGGGGGGGGGAATAGTGAACCTATTTTTTGGAGTAGAACACCTCTTGAGGGAAGCATTTTTAGTAATAGAACCCCTATCCACAAATTTGGATTTTCCGAGCTATGATGACCCCTTGAAAATTGTGTTTTTGGAAGTGAACGTAGGCCAAAGTTCGAAGCCAAACCAACAGGCAGGTTTTCGACGCAACCGTAGCTGTACAGACCAAATTTTTACCCTTCGCCGGTGTATTGAGCGACGATTACGCCATGGCAAGCCAACTATTATCTATTTTATTGATTTTGCAGCAGCTTTTGACAGCATACATCGTGATTCGATGTGGAAGCTGCTTCTCAAATGTGGCATACCGAAATTATTTGTCGATATCCTGAGGGACATATGTGCGGGCGCTCAGTCTGTGGTCAGGTGCTCCAACCTTGGCAATTCCGCCACGGGTGTACGACAAGGCTGTGTACTTTCCCCCATTTTATTCAATCTTATGCTGGATTGTGTATTGACGAAATCGATATCGGTTACTGATGGACCCAGGCCACCAGGGTCAGCTCAAACGACATCATAGCAGATCTCGAATACGCGGATTATATAGTTGTCTTGCAGCCAGGGGCCTGTTGCTAAACTTTACAAGTCTTACAATTGTAACAATTGTAAATGCAAAATCAGGTGATTCGTTACGAATTCAGCATATAAATTCATTACGAATCACCTGATTTTGCACTTACAATTGTTACAATTGTAAGACTTGTAAACTTGAGCAACAGGCCCCAGACATCACGACTACTCAGTCACTGCTTGACCGTATCTCAGAAAATTCCGCCAAACTAGAGCTAACCATCAAACCCACGAAAACTAAGATCATGTGCCTGCACACAGTTGCCGTACCGGCAGTCTTGGTAAACGGTGTTCAAATTGAGGTCGTTCAGTCATTCTCATATTTGGGATCCATAATTAACTCTGAAAAAGTGACCGATACGTTGGACATTCAGGCCAGAATTGCAAAAGCAGCTGCGTGTTTCCAACAACTAAAACGATGCCTATTTGACAGACAAGATCTGTCACTAAACCTAAAGCTGAAAGTGTATAGGGCAGCAATACTGTCTACGCTTCTGTATGCTGCCGAAACCTGGTGTTACACTCAGTCCGACCTGTCAAAGCTCGAAGTGTTTCATAATTACGCGCTACGGACAATACTAGGTGTCACCAGACGAGACCGAATCTCCACCGTCACGGTACTACAGCGTGGAAATTCCGAACCGCTGAAAGACCATATACGCATAGCTCGCCTACGGTGGCTAGGACATTTGGCGCGCATGCCACAAAACAGACTATGCCACTCTGTTTGGCGAAATCCTAGGCCTGGAGACTGGCGTTGTGTCCGCAATGCTGGCAAACAGACGTGGGACTAGTTAGTTGAAAAAGATCTTGCGTTTTTGAAACAATCTTATGGAGCAGCGCATTGGGTTAGATCCTCAACGCAAATCGTCAATGACCTCGCACAAGACCGGGCTCAGTGGCGTCGTCTGATCAGGCAGGGGCAGGCCACAGCTGGAGGATCTTGATCTGAGGAGCTAGCAGGCCTTAAGTTCAAGTAAGTTCAAACGGTGCAGGTTCGGCGGGGGGGGGGGGAATTTTAAAATTCATTTTTTTCAATGTAAAAACAATTTTTTTAGGTTTTCGGACACGCTGAGTTCATTTTTATCACTTTCCAAGCGAAAAAATGTGGATTTATAGCTTTTCGAAAATATTAAAATTTTGTCGAAAATCATTGTTTTTCGACTTTTTCTGAGCGTAATTTTCGAGAATTTTCACCAATACAGTCGTGATATCAGTCTGAAGTTGCATCATCATAACGTAACTTATAATAATATATTTAATTCAGCTTTGTTTCCAACATATTCTGCTCATTTATACCAAAAACTGTTAATTTTTCAAACTATATACCAGTCGAAATATGCATCGTTAAACAGTAGCGTACCCAGGATTACGCGAAGGGGGGGCTGACCTGATGGTCGACGACCGGGGGGGGGGGTGAAAACGCACACGCAGTCCGCGGCAGTCTGCAGAAAGTTCAGCTTTTTAAAATTTTTTTACTGATTTCATTGATATTGCAAAAAAGTTTTATATACTCAACATTAGGGATGTCGCGGATGTCACTTTTTTGACATCCGCGGATGCGGATGCGGATGTTGACTTCTGACATCCGCGCGGATGCGGATGCGGATGCGGATCTTTTTAGAATACGTTCTAAACAAGTTATGAGCCAAATTTTTGAAAAAATTTTCACCAAAAAATACATAATACACTAAAAATAGCAAGTATGAATGCAAGAATGAAAGTACTAAGGAATGAGGCTTAGATAAAACAGTTTGTATCAAAGTTGTGCATTCATTATATATATCTTCTAAGCCATGCGCCGCCATCAATAGTTTGTTTGGTTACTTGATGCTTTTGGTTTTGGTTGGTGTATAATCACTATACGTACTCTGTCTATTCTTTTTAATCTACGAAAACATGCAAGTTAAAAACCAATAATATTGTTTTGACAATTATTGCTTTACAAGTT
This sequence comes from Trissonchulus sp. WLG1_4, assembly GCA_030248245.1. Lineage (NCBI taxonomy): Eukaryota > Metazoa > Nematoda > Enoplea > Enoplida > Ironidae > Trissonchulus > Trissonchulus sp. WLG1_4. The sequence goes on along the minus strand of JASANF010001348.1, from coordinate 14,999 downwards.
TGTAGACTATTCTGTCTCAAACATGCAAAACTCAGTTAGAATATGCCCGCAATATCAAATATTTGTGAACCCTACTTTAGAAAAGAGCGATTTGCAACCAACAATGAGGTGAAAAAGCCTAGAATAAAGTATCAATCCACCGTTTTAAGAGCAAAAATATCGGTATATACATGCACAAAAATCAAAATTACCGTCTGATTTTCCACATTTTTAGTAATTTTTGCCAAATCTGCAACATCCGCATATCCGCATTAAATTTTTGCGGATGCGGATGCGGATGCGGATGTCAAAAAGTTGCGGATCATCCGCGGATGCGGATGCGGATGCGGATATCCGCGACATCCCTACTCAACATGTCGTGCAATCATAGTGGTTGCAGGGGTCTGGAGGCGGCAGCCCCCAGAAGCTGGAGCTTTTTTAGAATTTTGAAATAAAATTTGCATTGAAAAACCATTTCTAAGCAACAGTTGTCCTGAAATCATAGTGGTTGCAGGGGTCTGGGGGCGGTAGCCCACAGAAGCTGGGCTTTTTCAAAATTTTGAAATAAAATTTGCATTGAAAAATGCAATTCTAAGCAACACTTGGTGTGAAATCATAGTAGTTGCAGGGGTCTGGGGGCGGCAGCCCCCAGAAGCTGAAGCTTTTTTAGAATTTTGAAATAAAATTTGCATTGAAAAAGCAATTCTAAGCAACACTTGTTGTGAAATCATAGTGGTTGCAGGGGTCTGGGTGTGGCAGCCCCCAGACGCTAAGGCTTTTTTAGAATTTTGAAATAAAATTTGCATTGAAAAAGCAATTCTAAGCAACACTGGTCGTAAAAAAAAGAGTGGTTGCAGGGGTCTGGGTTTGGCAGCCCCCCCCCCCCAGAAGCTGGAGTATTTTTAGAATTTTGAAATAATAATTGCATAGAAAAACCAATTCTAAGCAATACTTGTCGTGAAATCATAGTTGTAGCAGCGGTCTGTTCAGAGTCAGATTTTGTTGTCAAATATTTCAAACTTTTAACCTATTTACATAAAAAAGCACAAAAAATCGGCAAATGGGGGGACTAGCAAACCTGAAAAATACGTTGTATACAGGAAAAAATTGAAGAAAAACCACGGGTGACAAGGGCTGTCCTTAGACGTTCGTCCTCCACTCCACCCACCACACGGTTTTTAATTAAAAGCCACACAAAATATATAACTAAATACCAATAATAGTTGTCAGCATTACTCATTATTAATACACCATAGCAGATATAAGTCATGTATATACGATCTGAAAACGTCACTGATGCTCAGCACCAAGCTGGCACTGACAGTCAACTTCGGTTTAAAAATGCAGCTTTATTTATAATTCCACAGTACCAAGGGTCCTTTTATTTGATGCAAGCAACTAAGACTAACCTTTGCTGGATCAAGTGCAGTTGGGGTGGGGGGGATAGTGAACCTATTTTTTGGAGTAGAGCACCTTGAGGGAAGCATTTTTAGTAATAGAATCCCTATCCACAAATTTGGATTTTCTGAGCTATGACCCCTTGAAAATTGTGTTTTTGGAAGTGAACGTAGGCCAAAGTTCGAAACCAAACCAACAGGCAGGTTTTCGACGCAACCGTAGCTGTACAGACCAAATTTTTACCCTTCGCCGGTGTATTGAGCGACGATTACGCCATGGCACGCCAACTATTATCTATTTTATTGATTTTGCAGCAGCTTTTGACAGCATACATCGTGATTCGATGTGGAAGCTGTTTCTCAAATGTGGCATACCGAAATTATTTGTCGATATCCTGAGGGACATATGTGCGGGCGCTCAGTCTGTGGTCAGGTGCTCCAACCTTGGCAATTCCGCCAAGTTTACCATCTGTACGGGTGTACGACAAGGCTGTGTACTTTCCCCAATTTTATTCAATCTTATGCTGAATTGTGTATTGACGAAATCGATATCGGTTACTGATGGAACCAGGCCACCAGGGTCAGCTCAAACGACATCATAGCAGATCTCGAATACGCGGATTATATAGTTGTCTTGCAGCCAAGGGCCTGTTGCTAAACTTTACAAGTCTTACAATTGTAACAATTGTAAATGCAAAATCAGGTGATTCGTTACGAATTCAGCATATAAATTCATTACGAATCACCTGATTTTGCACTTACAATTGTTACAATTGTAAGACTTGTAAACTTGAGCAACAGGCCCCAGACATCACGACTACTCAGTCACTGCTTGACCGTATCTCAGAAAATTCCGCCAAACTAGAGCTAACCATCAAACCCACGAAAACTAAGATCATGTGCCTGCACACAGTTGCCGTACCGGCAGTCTTGGTAAACGGTGTTCAAATTGAGGTCGTTCAGTCATTCTCATATTTGGGATCCATAATTAACTCTGAAAAAGTGACCGATACGTTGGACATTCAGGCCAGAATTGCAAAAGCAGCTGCGTGTTTCCAACAACTAAAACGATGCCTATTTGACAGACAAGATCTGTCACTAAACCTAAAGCTGAAAGTGTATAGGGCAGCAATACTGTCTACGCTTCTGTATGCTGCCGAAACCTGGTGTTACACTCAGTCCGACCTGTCAAAGCTCGAAGTGTTTCATAATTACGCGCTACGGACAATACTAGGTGTCACCAGACGAGACCGAATCTCCACCGTCACGATACTACAGCGTGGAAATTCCGAACCGCTGAAAGACCATATACGCATAGCTCGCCTACGGTGGCTAGGACATTTGGCGCGCATCCCACAAAACAGACTATGCCACTCTGTTTGGCGAAATCCTAGGCCTGGAGACTGGCGTTGTGTCCGCAATGCTGGCAAACAGACGTGGGACAAGTTAGTTGAAAAAGATCGTGTGTTTTTGAAACAATCTTATGGAGCAGCGCATTGGGTTAGATCCTCAACGCAAATCGTCAATGACCTCGCGCAAGACCGGGCTCAGTGGCGTCGTCTGATCAGGCAGGGGCAGGCCACAGCTGGAGGATCTTGATCTGAGGAGCTAGCAGGCCTTAAGTTCAAGTAAGTTCAAACGGTGCAGGTTCGGCGGGGGGAGGGAAATTTTAAAATTCATTTTTTTCAATGTAAAAACAATTTTTTTTAGGTTTTCGGACACGCTGAGTTCATTTTTATCACTTTCCAAGCGAAAAAATGTGGATTTATAGCTTTTCGAAAATATTAAAATTTTGTCGAAAATCATTGTTTTTCGACTTTCTGAGCCTAATTTTCGAGAATTTTCCCCAATACAGTCGTGATATCAGTCTGAAGTTGCAACTTATAATAATAATCGTAATAATAATAATAATCGTGTAACTTATAATAATATATTTAATTCAGCTTTGTTTCCAACATATTCTGCTCATTTATACCAAAAACTGTTAATTTTTCAAACTATATACCAGTCGAAATATGCATCGTTAAACAGTAGCGTACCCAGGATTACGCGAAGGGAGGGGGCTGAACTGATGGTCGACGACCGGGGGGGGGGGGGTGAAAACGCACACGCAGTCCGCGGCAGTCTGCAGAAAGTTAAGCTTTTTAAAATTTTTTTACTGATTTCATTGATATTGCAAAAAAGTTTTATATACTCAACATGTCGTGCAATCATAGTGGTTGCAGGGGTCTGGGGGCGGTAGCCCACAGAAGCTGGGCTTTTTCAAAATTTTGAATTAAAATTTGCATTGAAAAATGCAATTCTAAGCAACACTTGGGTGAAATCATAGTAATTGCAGGGGTCTGGGGGCAACAGCCCCCAGAAGCTGAAGCTTTTTTAGAATTTTGAAATAAAATTTGCATTGAAAAAGCAATTCTAAGCAACACTTGTTGTGAAATCATAGTGGTTGCAGGGGTCTGGGGGTGGCAGCCCCCAGAAGCTAAGGCTTTTTTAGAATTTTGAAATAAAATTTGCATTGAAAAAGCAATTCTAAGCAACACTGGTCGTAAAAAAAGAGTGGTTGCAGGGGTCTGGGTTTGGCAGCCGCCCCCCCCCCAGAAGCTGGAGTATTTTTAGAATTTTGAAATAATAACTGCATAGAAAAACCAATTCTAAGCAACACTTGTCGTGAAATCATAGTTGTAGCAGCGGTCTGTTCAGAGTCAGATTTTGTTATGTCAAATATTTCAAACTTTTAACCTATTTAGATAAAAAAAGCACAAAAAATCGGCAAATGGGGGGACTAGCAAACCTGAAAAATACGTTGTATACAGGAAAAAATTGAAGAAAAACCATGGGTGACAAGGGCAGTTTTTAGACGTTCGTCCTCGAAAAATGACGTGGAAACCGCATATCAGTAGCTTACAACGAAAAACGCCCCTCGCTTCAATCTACTCAAAAGACTGAGTACCGCCAAATACGGCACAAAACGACAAACATTACAGGACTTATTTGACGCCATCATACGACCTTGCCTGCAGTATGGTATTGAGATATGGGGAAGTGCGACTAAGTCGGCAATTAGACCTGTCGAAAATCTGCAGAACCGAATATTGCGTTTCATAACTGGTAGCCTTCCTTCTACACCCATTGGAGCTCTGGAAATAGAAACAAACACTCCGCCGATCAAACTACAACATGAAAGGGCACTGGCTATTACAACACAGAAGTTAAGACACATGCCTACTGATTTTGCGGCGAAACGAGTCCTAAATGTTACAGAACAGACAAGATGTAAAAAACGAAAACTAACGAACAAAATGCAGGAACTCATAGTTTCTTCGAACGTTCACAACGACTCTATAATGATAGAAGACTACGATCAGTTGAACCCCATGGACTACGCCCCTGTGCCCACTTTCCCATATGCGTCAAAAAGCAACAAAGACCAAACGCCGATTGAACAACTAAACTCTGCTAAAGACGCTATTTCCCAATACCCGAAGGCTGAATGGATACATGCCTATACGGATGGATCAGTAGATCAACAGAGACAGGCCAGTGGTATTGGCACAGTTATTGAAACAACATACACTGACGACATCACGGCCAGCGAAGCAACTGGTTTCCCATTATCTTCCACAGAGACTGAACTCAAAGCTATCCGGAAAGCCATAGATATTGTCTTGGAATTTAACACAGCAGACGAAGTGAAGGTAGTAGTGTTTTGCGACTCGCGTTCAGCTGTATTTGCTGCCGAATTCGACACCGATATAGCCTTGAAAATTAAAAACAAAATTAATCTCCATATATGCTGGATTCCTGGACATTGTGTTATACCACAGAATGAAGGGGCTGATCGGCTAGCAAAACGCGCCCTTGATGAGCCTCAACCAAATAATAAACTAAAAACAAAAGACACAATAAAACTAATTAAACAAAATGCGCTGCATATGTGGGCACAAGAGTGGGAAACTTCCACTAAAGGTAGAAGATATTTTGAGCATCGCCGTAACCCTCACAAAACTGACTCTATATTATGCCTAAATCGAAAGGATTCAACAACAATTTTCCGATGCAGAACAGGACATGGTCACTTCAAAGAGCACCTGTACAGAATCAAATCATCAATCTCCCCAAACTGTCTTTGCGGACAAGCAGAAAATCCGCAGCATGTTATAATCAATTGCACTCGATACCGACGGCAACGCCTAATGATATGGAATAATATAACGCCAACAATATCGAGAGCAGTGTACGAAAGTGTACATGACCTGCGGAAAACTTGTGCCTTCCTCAAAGCAGTCAACTGCTTCCCATGATTTGATATACGATGCCCGAGTCAACAACCTACATCAGTTAACAGGTATATTCAACCATACGCAGGAATATGTGTATATGTGTATATGTGAGATTGTATGCGCATATTTATGGTCATACAGAGATTTGCGTGTCTGTAAGATATGGACAAGATCCCACGTATGCTCTACATTCAAAAGTAAGCATTTATAGCAGATAAACGAGAAAACAGCCACTCATCAAAAGAGGTATGTTTAATAACTATAAACAAAACACCTTTACACACATGGGATCCGCTGAGTTGAATGTCGCTTGCGCCAAGGCCAACAGGCTTGCGGGGAGGTGCCCCAGCCACTAGACGGGCCCCAGTAAACAACACTTCAGCGCATTCCATAATAGAACATACATCGTCGGGGGTGGAGGGTTAAACAACTTCAGCTATAATAAAACACCCGTCTGTAGACGGACTAGAAATCTAGTGGCTGGGGTGGGCGACACGGGAACGCCAGTAATTACCGGGCCTTCCGCTCCCCCAGCGTGACCCTCGGACTGTCTTGTGGCTCCCCACAGCCAGGCACATACACACTGGATACTGGTACTGATTACAGCCTGCTGTTTCGCCACATGGCAGTTCTCGCGGCCTTGAGAAGGTTGAGTGCGGTTTGTGTAGTTTCCGAACTCCTCCATAACCGTGAGGATGTTTAAAAAAAAACGTTCGTCCTCCACTCCACCCACCACACGGCTTTTAATTAAAAGCCACACAAAATATATAACTAAATACCAATAATAGTTGTCGGCATTACTCATTATTAATACACCATAGCAGATATGTCATGTATATACATTAGAGTAGTAATGAATTAGGGGCGAGATCCCCTTGAAAGAAAATTTTGGAAAATTTTTGAAATTTCAGTGTAATTTTAGTCAATTGGGAAGGTGCAACTGAGGCGGGGGGGGGGGAATTCAAAGCAGGGTTTTTTTTTTCAAAATCGGATTTCATCATTCTGGCGTCATTTTTAAATTCCTGTCGTCATTTTTATTTTTCGTTCGTCAAAATTAGATTATGGCTTTACAGTAACGTTACGTTGCACTGCAGCAATAGTGCTAGTTAGCGTTATCTTACAGTGGCGTACATAGATCCGTTTTTGTACATGTATGCTTTTACGTATATGTAATTTCAGTCTGGTGGGGGGCTTGTCCCGTTTTCAAAATTTTAGGGGGTCTTGTCCGACATATTGGGGACTTGAACTCATATATAACGACTTAATAATTGGAATTTTTTACAAAATTTGTATAATTTTTCGCGAATTTTTGGCTTTTTGCTCATTTTTAAAGCAATCTGAGGCAAATTTTGAGTTTTCTGACAGCTTTTTTTAATTTTGACGAGGGTTTGCTTGTCCCGGTATCCCAAATCTGGGAGGAGCTTGCCCCCAGACATTCCTCGTACGTCTATATGCCGAAGATTTTGGTCAAATTTAAATTAAAAAGAAAAAGTAAAGGTAACCCGCGGATAGATAACTATCCTTTGGCGTGTCCGCCCTCGGATGCGCTCATCTCCGTAACAAAGCCCTAAAGCGTCAGGTCCCTACAGGGGTCCGTGTGGGGCACTATGCCTTGAGTGGCTGCCCCCTTCCCGTTACTTTGTAATAATGCTTTGCATGCACTTTTTGCAATTTAACCTGGGTTTTTTTCGCCAGGAAGCTTTGGCAAAGTGCCTGTGATTGGCATTGTATGTAGCAGCTCCCGCGGCGAAGCCGAAACTGTTTTGATTTATTCCGAAACATTTGACTGATCGAAATGTTCTCACCGAACGTGATCTGTGACAGTTTTTAGTACATATACTGCAAAATTGAACAACAAACAATAATAATATAATAGGCTTCATGACTGTGTTACGTGAAACATTGCAGATGTGTGTAAATGTATTCATAAGGAAATTTTTTGCGTTTAATGACAAAAATTAATGACAAAAAATGGTCAGTTATTGGGGACGCATACGAAAATTTTTTAATTTTGGACATAATTTGGTGAATTGCAGAGTTATAAAAAAATTTTCTTCCTAATTTATTTTTTATCGGTATTAATCTTTTATACGGTATTAATCTTTTATCTACCGATAAGCATACATGTACACGGGGTCTCGGTCTGGGGGGGGCTTGTCCCAGAATTTTCAAAATTTTAGGGGGGCTTGTCCCGACTTTTCGAGGGTTTGAGCGGACAAAAACGCGAAAATTTCGAATTTTTGCCAAAAAAGACAAAATTTTCGGCAAAATTTGGTTGGTTTTAGAAAATTTTTGGCTTTTTCTTCATTTTTGAAGCAATTTACGGCAATCTGGGGCAATTTTTGAATGTTTGGGCACCTTTCTTTCAGCATCAAGGAGGGGGGCTTGTCCCGGTCAGTCAAATCTGAGGGGGGGCTTGTCCCGGAATCTCAAATCTGGGGGGGGCTTGCCCCCCCCCCCCCCAGACCCCCCCCCCCCCCATGTACATCTGTGCCGATAAGCAAATTGGCAAAAATAACCAAAAAAGTTTTAGCACACTCTCAAAAAATTTTCGTCAATGCTAACGTTTTGGCCCAAAAAACCCCAGAATTTAACACAAAAATTCGCCGATAAAACAATGCATATTGTGCGAACATTATAGTATTTTTGGCCGACCGAAAACGTCAGAGCTTCTAAAATTTGAGCTCATAATAACCAGAACAGTAAGCTACAAGAATGCAGGGGTCTAAGAGCGACAACCCTGAAAACAAAATTAGAAAATTTGTCACTTTTTAGGCCAACCTTGGTCAAATGCCGACGTATCAGAAATTTTTGCGAACCGAGAAATTATATAAATGCAAATCACGTCAGAAGCAGAACGCCACAAGTTAATAACAAAGACGAATGAGCCACTAAGTTGCAGGGGTCTGGGGGCGGTAGCCAACAGCAAAAATTGGAGATTTTTTCAATTTTTAGACCGAATTTGGTCAAATCAGCGTCAATATTTACTCAAAACCTTTCGTCAAAGCTTCGTCATTTTTATTTTCTGAACGTCATTTTTAAGTTTCATTTCTGCAAATGACGCCATTTTTGACTAAAAAAAACCCTGATTGAAAGTGATATTTTTTCACCGTGAAAACACGTTTTTATAGGTTTTCGCATGCGCTGAGTTCATTTTTAGCACTTTCCAAGCGAAAAACCGTTGATTTATACCTTTTCGAAAAATTTCAATTTTTGTCGAAAATCATCGTTTTTCGACATATATACCGGGGCTAATCATCGAAAATTATGACCAATACAGTCGTAATACGAGCCTGAAGTTTGATCGTCATAAATTAACACATAATAATATACTTAATACAGCTTTGTTTGCAACATATTTAGCTCACTCATACTAAAAATCTTAATTTTGCCAACTAAAAAAAGAGGCTAAATATGCATAGTTAAATTGAGCTTTATATCAAAAGTTTTAGTTTCTTTTTCCGTAGACATTAAATTTATTACATTTTTCTAGAAAAATATGCATCTTTGGTCATAGGTAGCGATTTCTAATGAAATAGAATGTCATAAATACAATCTGAAAACGTCACTGATGCTCAGCACCAAGCTGGCACTGACAGTCAAAGTTAGGTTTAAAAGTGCAGCTTTATTTATGATTCCACAGTAGCAAAAGTCCTTTTATTTGATGCAAGCAACTAAGACTAACCTTTGCTGACCCACCTACTAAGCCTGAGCCTACGCACTAAGCCTCAGCCTAAGCCTAACCTAAGCCTAAACCTAAGCACTAAGCCTAAGCCTAAGCCTAAGCCTGAGGCCTAAATTAAAGAAAAAACCTGCTAAGAAGCATCAGAAATAACTTTACTACACTAAAAAACACTAACTAGCTTTATATTTTAATAAAATTTGCAGCTATAGCCCGGAATTTCTACGGAACCGTACTTGTGCTGTAACGCTTCGATCAGCCTGGTCCTGGTGGCTTCAGAAAAAGTTCTGTAACTTTTCAGAGCCTGAACCGATTTACAAAATTTTTTCAGCATTTAGTAGCTTAGAAGTTGCTCTTTCAATGATACCAGCAGGTTTTTATTTGATTCAATATTTTTGACTAAATCCAATTTTGCGCAAAAAATTTCATGTAAAGTTTAAATTTTGGACAAAGTTTGATTTCCAGCTGAAGCTTACATCCTACAAACTTCTAACCTAGCCTATTCGAAAGAGCGTTCAATTTTGACCCCCCCCCTAGGTTTGGGGGATATAGGGGGACTCCGGATCATTAGTCGAAAAAATGCCGTTTTTCCGACTTATTCGACCCCTAAGGGTTTTAACACCAATAATTTCACTTCAGATTTTTATTAAAAGGGGCGACAGCTATTTTGGGGGCTAGAGATCAGATTGGGGGCATGGCTGACGATGGGGGTTTCATATTTTTATTAAAAGATGGGGTAGGAAGCGAATTAGAATCGAAAATAATTTCCCCCCCCCCGCTTCAGTCTGACCAATTGGGAACGTGCCGGAAAATTTTTTTCAGCGGTGTCATAAAACCAAAGAAGACCACAGGAAAAAAGTGAAAGGGGGGGCTGAAATCGCGAAGGGGGGGCCTAAAATCGCGAAGGGGAGGCTGATGTCCCCCTAGCCCCCCCCCCCCTGGGTACGCCACTGTCACATATCAATTGGTATTGTTTCTTTTTGCACAGACAATAAATTAATTACATTTTCCGACAAAAATAGCCATTTTTAGTTAAAAGGAGCAATTTTTAATATGAAGAATACCATAAATACGAATTCAAAACGTCTCTGCTGCTCAGCATCACGCTGGCGCTGACAGCCAATTTCGGTTCAAAAGTGCAGCTTTATTTATGGTTCCACAGTAGCAAGTATGCTTTTATTTGATGCAAGCAACTAAGACTAAGCTTTTCCTAACCCAACTACTAAGCCTGAGCCTCAGCACTAAAGGCCGATTCACACGCTGCTATTTTACTGCGATTTTGCCACAGCGTTTTCGCCGCTGCGGCAAAACGCACTGTCTAAACAGACGCAGCAACTTCAGTGCGGAATGCATGCGTCTTGATTTTTCCGCAGCGTTTTAAACGCCAGACTGCAATTCGGCCTGCGTTTTCAGTGCGTTTTGATGCTGCGGACATGTTGGTTTTAACAATTTTCGCAAAAGCAGTAAAGACGCAGCAAATTAGTTTGCGAGACGAAACGTTTGTTCAGACGCTGCGTTTCGTGTGCGACATCCTGCGGTTTTGCGTCAAAATCGCAGCGGCAAAAACGCACACGTACCTTTCCTTCCTGCAAGGCTCATCACATAAACATATAAATTTCAAAATTATAAAACTAAGCCTAAGCCTCAGCCTAAGCCCAAACTAAGCCTAATAATCACCCTGGGACTAAGCCTGAGCCTAAAGGACGATTCACACGCTGCGATTTTACTGCGATTTTGCCGCAGCGTTTTTGCCGCTGCGGCAAAACGCAGCTTACCGCAAGCAAAACGCAATGTCTGAACAGACGCAGCGTTTTTAGTGCGGAATGCCTGCGTCTTCAATTTGCCGCAGCGTTTTAAACGCCAGACTGCAATTCGACCTGCGATTTCATTGCGTTTTGATGCTACGTTTGTGTTGGTTTAAACAATTTTTGCTTAGCACTTTGTCATTTTTTTGTAACAGTGAAGACGCAGCAAACTGACCTGCGAGACGCACTAAGGCCGCAAAGATTGTTCAGACGGTGCGTTTCGCTTGCGACACCCTGCGGCTTGCGTTTTGCTTCAAAATCGCAGCGGCAAAAACGCACCGTGTGAATCGGCCTTAAGCCTAAGCCTAAATCCTAATCTAAAGGCCGATTCACACGGTGCGTTTTTGCCGCTGCGATTTTGACGCAAAACGCAAGACGCAGGGTGTCGCACCCGAATCGCAGCGTTTGAACAAACGTTGCGTCTCGCAAACTACTTTGCTGCGTCTTTAAGGTTTTAAAAATATGAGAAACAGATTTGCTAATATTGTTGAAACCAAAACGTCCGCAGCATCAAAATGCACTAAAATCGCAGGCCGAATTGCAGTCTGGCTTTTAAAACGCTGAGAAAAAAATCAAGACGGATGCATTCCGCACTGAAATCGCTGCGTCTGTTCAGACAGTGCGTTTTGCCGCAGCGGCAAAAACGCTGCGGCAAAATCGCAGTAAAATCGCAGCGTGTGAATCGGCCTTAATAAGGCTAAATTTTAGTATTTTTGAAAACGCACACGCACACTCATATGTGATGAGCCTTGCAGGAAGGAGAGCTCAATAAAACACACCGGCCCGTATTCACATACTAACACTAACACTTTAAGTTAGTGTAAACACTAACTATAAGTGCTTCGTAGCACTAAATTTAGTGCTACGAAGCACTTAAAGTTAGGGTTTACACTAACTTTAAGTGTTAGTGTTAGTATGTGAATACGGGCCACCGTGTGAATCGGCCTTAAGCCTAAGCACTATATAAGCCTAAGCCTGAGGCCTAAATTCAAGAAAAACATGCTAAGAAGCATCAGAAATAACGTTACCGCACTAAAAAACCCTAATTAGCTTCATATTTTGAAAAAATTTGCAGCTATAGCCCGGAATTTGTACTAAACCTTACTTGCGCTGTAAAGCTTCAATCAGGCTGATCCTGGTAGCTTCAGAAAAAGTTTTGTAACTTTTCAAAGCCTGAACCGATTTGCAAAATTTTTTCAGCATTTAGTAGCTTAGAAGTTGCTCTTTCAATGGTGGCAGCCGGTTTTATTTCGTTGAGTATTTTTGCCTGAATCCAATTTTGCGCAAAATTTTTTGCGGTATAACACAGGAAGATAGGGCGACTCTTAAAATGGTCTAAAACCAGTCTAAAAACACTCTAAAAATTTTAAGAGTGAATTAAGAGAGCAAGTTAAGACTGTTTTAAGAGTGAATTTAGAGTGTTTTTAGATTATTTAAGACTCATTTTAGATTATTTAAGACTGTTTTAAGATAATCTTAAATCAGTCTAAAATGCAGTTTGGAAGTACGCTGCATAGTTTTAGATTGTTTTAAGAGTGAATTAAGACCAGTTTTAGACCAATTTAAGAGTGATTTAAGAGTAAATTAAGATAATCTAAAACTGGTCTTAAATTCAGTCCGGCTCAGCTGCCTTTGTTTTAGATTGTTTTAAGAGTAAATTAAGACTCGATTTAGACTAATTTAAGAGTGATTTAAGAGTAAATTAAGATAATCTAAAACTGGTCCATCTGCCTAACAATGTGGATTCTTTTAAGAGTAAATTAAGACCAGTTATAGACCAATTTAAGACTGATTTAAGAGTAAATTAAGATTAGTTTTAGATCATTTTAAGAGCAGTTTAAGAGTATATTTGCACTGCCCAGGCTTTTGCGTCAGCCTTATTGGTATATACGTGAACGTAACCGATATATCGGTGCACGTATGCGACAGTATGTAATATTATACAGATCTAGTAATTATATAGCAGGCGGGGAAGAACCCGCATTTTCATATTTCGTCACGTATAGTGGTGCGGGGAAAAAAACCCTATTTTCAACTTTTCGGGTCCTCCTGCGCTCCACATAAATCGGATCCATTAATGCTCGCGGCTGTTATAACGGCCATCTTTCGCCTAACTGTTGCACTAATAAAATGGATTCTAACTACACACGTTTCTGAGTAATAAGCCTCGAAACGTCCGGGGGAAAAACCTATGCGGGAAAAAAACCCTATATAATGCGGGGAAAAAAACCCTACCACTTTTTTCGGCTGTTCTATTACCAGTGAGTAAAAAACTCAATTCCATCGTGTTCTACAACTCTTAGGCCGCAGTATGGACTAAGAAAACCGTTTCTCCGACACCCATGTGACTCACAATAAATCTTCAAAAATCTACCCTTTTTGGCAGAAATGACTTCTGCCCAAATATGCATTTTTTTAGTATTTAAATGCATTAAAAATAGATTTTTGCACTTATTATGTTAGAAACGGTGGCCAACCACCGCCCGCGTCTACCATTCTTGGATTTAGGTGGTACGCAGCAGCTAAAGCCTAAATATTCCAAAAAATGCCAAATTTTGGTGAAACATCACCAAAACAGGTTTCGTTCGGGGTGTCGGGGTATGGGCCAAAAAAAAATTCCAGATTCGTGTTCAGGACACAAAACTACCCCTAGAGACAAGTTTTTGAGAATAGTCGAAAAAAAATTTTTTGACCCCAAAAGTGCAAAAGGGTCCCGAGTCCCCTTAGGGAACACCCTCGGGGGGCAATCGGTGGGGCAATGGGTATTAATATAATATGTTCGCAAGTTCACAATCCATATTACACGCAAAAACTTAAACTATCATGAAAAACAAATAGCAAACCTAATTATTCTACTGTGAAGTTACGTACGCGCATACATGACACAGCTAACAGGGGGGTACCGGTATTCAACATCTGAGCAAGAAAGTGATAATACCAGTGAATGCACAGCATATGGGTTAATATTCGTATACAAAACGATAGACCTCCAGCTGTAACCACGATAGCTCCACTGCCCGTAGCGAACCTACCCCCGTAATACACGTGGCAGGGGGTATGGGCATGCCCTGGGGCTTATAGGCCGAAATTAAAAAAAGCCCATGTTAGTTTCTATTCCACTACTGTACCACCTAACATGCAAAAGATCATGACTGGCCGTTTTGCGCAACTTTTTAAAAAGTGTGCTAAACTTTTTCGTACTTACTCTTTTTTAGACCCCAAAAAAGGGGTTTCCCCCCTCCCAGCACAGCCTCGCACGGAAACACCCGAGCAAAACCATTTTTTCCGTGTCTATTGCAGGCTATACGAAATGTGAAAAACCAAAAAAGGTGTCGCTCGGATGAACTACCGGCGAGAAAAGCTCTGGGAAAAAAAAGAGCTAAAGTCCGTCAATTTTGGGGGGTCCCCAGGGGTATCTCAGAAAATACTTGACCGATCCGGCTGAAATTTTGCCAGCACTTAGGTACTGCCAAGGGGTGTACACACACAAAATTTCGTGTAAAAGCTCTTCTATATTTTGAGCTACAAAAAATTCAAATTCTCAAAATCCGCAATAGTGCTAAATTTTCCTATTCTAGGGTTGGGGGCTATCGCGCCAACCCTGATTAGCCGCGTGTACTGGAAACAAAATGACAGGTTATATACGTTTCAATGCATGGCACACATTTAGGTAAGATATTGGTCTACTTAATGCAAAACACCGCTTGTGATTCGAATTTGTAAACGCTGAGCTATGGCTTTCCAAACAACACGTAAAAACGCAATTACCCCTTTATATATGCCCATGTTGAGAAAATTTTTGGTTTTGCTAAAATTCTTCAAGTTTCAAGCTGCTCTCAAAAGTGTGAAAATTATC
>JASANF010001347.1:0-46879 GCA_030248245.1 Trissonchulus sp. WLG1_4 | reverse complement strand
AATTTATTGCCGTGGTTGTCATGGCAACGCATACGAGTTCGTTATAATAAAAGATACGTCATGTACTCGAAAGTGTCAATTTGCTGATTATGTGTGCCGTCTATATTCATAATATTCAACCCAAATGAAGAAAACTGAAATATCTAGATTCCTTTTTTTGCCATTAATGATAGGCAATGCAGTTATTGTTTTCTCAAGCCATAAAGTTTTACGAAATTCAAAAAAAGCTTTATTTTGAAGCTTAGATTTAAAGTATTGAAGCAATGTGGATACTTATCCAAATGAAACGATACATATATGGAGACACCTACAAGTGAATTTAGACTAAATTGGAATTAAACTTAATCAAGTCATATTCTTTCCAAGTTGAAACATAACACAAAAACTTGAAAAAATGCCAAATTTGAGATATTTCACAGCGTATTTTGGACAAACTGTCAAAATTGTTAACAAAACAAATACGTGTACTTACGGTCTATTTTTTTTGCTTGTAAAATGCAAAAAACCGCTTATAAATAGCTTCTAAAACAACCGAGTAACAGCTCATCAAAAAAGCTGCACATACGAAACTACCACGTCAAGTCCGTTTAGTCCGCTTAAAAAGCAGCGCACTAAAAGTTAAGTCCGTTTAATCCGAAAGTTTTGGAATGGTATTTTAAGCTTAATTTTTAAACCGTTTAGTCCGATTATAATTAACCCTTTAATCCGGTAAAGGAATAGGCCCTTAGCTTCCATCGAGTCTTGTCACTTCGTACGGGCTCTTTTTGAATCCATTTCCCTCGAAACTTCAGCAGACGACATATTTCTGATGGATAGTCGATACTCGATAGTTCCATACCCCTTCCCAGGCGGCATAAACGTTCGAACTTCCGGTAATTTAACTAAAGTTAGTCCTCCGTCAATGTTTCCTTAAAGAATGATGCAGTTGCACGTTATTGTTCATGCAAAATTAGAATTAGTCTGAGGATGAGCATAGTTGAATATTGTGCTAATATTTCTCAAAAAAAACTTAATTACCTACTGTAGTTTTGAGCCGGTACTAGTCTGTAATGCATGAATCAAATTAGGTTACAGGTTTAGTCCATGCGTTTACGGGCGAGCTTTTATCACTTATCAAAGTCACTGCATTTCGGGACGTAGTGATTTCTCGTTTACCAGAAAACAAATAGCATTGCTGAAGCCAATTTATGAGAAACAATAGAAGATGCAAAATACTGATCAAAGAGCCGCCAATCTGAAACAAAGTCTACTTGAGAGTTGAGCACAACAAAAAAAAGAAGCTTTCAGTTTAAATCTTACCCGACTGGTTTTTAGTAATACCAAAAAGATATCATATGTATTAGTATTATATATTCAGAATACATAATACTGTACTCTTGATAATACGTATTACATAGTTATATTCGTTGTAATATTGCACAGTGTAGTAACTTTTTAAAAATGACAGAGGCTTCTAACAGCTGTTTTATCTCCTACATATTTTGGTTTATTCTTGTTGGAGTCTATGCATACCGAACCTACTTGCCGCCGTGTATTTTACCAGTCATATACGGCCGTTTGCACCAACCTTATTCTCGAGCTATTCCTATTCTCTAGCTATTCTGAGTGTTGTTCCCATCTTGCAATATTTAAGAATTGTATTCAATGTATGGTAATTAGTTAATAGGCACCCATTAGCGAAGAAACAGTGAAAACAAATCTAATGAATCAGTCTTTAGGGTTAAATGACATCAGCTATTCTTCAGTTATTCTACTATCGAGCTATTCTTTTTTGGTGCAAGCCAGTGATAATGTATACAAAGAATGACACTGATAGCTACACTCATACAGTACAATTGGCGGCTTTTTCGTAATTTTGACGGTCAAAAACGGCTGTAAGTAGGTTCGACCATGTATAATTTGACTGCATGAATACAGAATACCACTGGAGGCTTACGAAAAGGCCAAAAATGCCACCAAAATTTGAGATGAGTTGCCACAGGCTGAAACGGTAGTGCTCATCAATCTGCATTACAATAGGCTCTTTATAGTAAACCCAAACTGAAATCAAATCCTCATCGGTATAATTGCTGTGAATGAATTGTGACGCAATCTTTTGTGACTGTCTGAAAAAAGCTACAATTTATACAGACATACAACATTCTTTAGAATTAAATCCCAACACAATTAAATTAAAGTTACCCAAACACAAAAAGTATATCTTCAGTTCCAACATTTGATTTCATTTTTTAAACTTAATAAGCCTTTTAACAGTTATACATTGTTTCCTTTTATACATGTCTCACTCTACTACAAATGTACAATTCCATTGAGATAATTTCCTTCTTGTCTTCATTAAAGCATAATAAAGCTCAAAGCCCAACTTCAGCCCATTTGTCCTAGAGGTTTCAGCGGCCGATAATTTCAACAGCCGTTAAATGTCCGTTGATAATTCGGCTCGATTTGCAAAATTTGACCAGAAAATAAAAAAAGACCGATTTTTTTCTCGTTTTGTCTTTTTTTTTCAAAAATTTTGCAAAATCGAAAAACGAAAATAAAAAACAGAAATTTATCCGATTTTTGATTTCCCATGTTTGATTTCAACTGTTATCACCAGAACAAAAACTGGTGCAAACGAAATTTCTTTAATTTGTTCGTGCTGTTATGTCAAATCAAAAATCGAGATTCGAAAATTCGTTTTTCAAATTTTGATTTGCAAATTTCATTTTTTGTTTGCCGATTTTCGTTTTTTATTTTTTTACAATACAGTGTCCAATTGAAAATCTAAATATTTTTCATTTTTCAATTTTTAATTTTCGTTTTCCGATTCTCGTTTCTCAGATCTGTATTGAAATTAAATTTAGAAAAATTTCCATTCTTGATTTTCAATTTTTATTTGCTAACGTGCCAAACTGAAAAATTGGATATAAAAAGATTTCCGTTTTTTACTTTTTGATTTGCATTTTCTGATCTTCGGTTTTGCCGATCAAAAGTGAAATTGAAATTAAAAAAAACATTAGCTCACAAAATCACAAATACATATATTTTATAAATTCAGACTTTTTGTGGGATGCGCAAAATTGAAAAGTCGTTTATCAGTAAATGCTCAATTTTGATTCATGTATCGAAGAAATGCTAAATGAAATTTTCTAAAATGAAATACTTCCGTTTTTTAATTATCAAATTAGTTTGGCAAATACGAAATTTAAAAAATGAAAACCAAAAATTAAAAATAGAAATTTTTTGAATTTCGATTTTCAAATTGACACAGAGCTAAAAGCGAAAGTCAAGAATGGAAATTTATTTGAATTTCAGTTTTCAAGACAAGTCTGAAAAACGAGAATCGGAAAACGAAAATAAAAAATGATAAATATTTCTCATTTCTACTTTCAATTTGACACTGTATTGTAAAAAAATGAAAAACAAAAATCGAAAATCAAAAAATGAAATTTGAAAATCAAAATTTGAAAAAGGAAAAATTTTCGAATCTCGATTTTTGGTTTGACAAAACAGCACGAACAAATTGAAGAAATTCGTTTGAACCATTTTGTGTTCTGGTGACAGACAACAAGTTGAAATAGAAAATGGAAAATCAAAAATTGAAAAAATTTCTGTTTTTTATTTCCGTTTTTCGATTTTTGATTTCGAAAAATTTTTGAAAAAACAACAAAATGAGCCAAAAATGGGTCTATTTTTAATTTTTTGGTCAAAATTTGCAAATCAAGCCGAATTATCAAAAGACACCCGGACACGTTAAAATCAACATTCAACGGTCGATGAAATTGTTTGAATTTTATAAATAGTAAAAGGGTGTGATTTTAGCCGTGAAAAATGTATTATTTCAACTGTTATTTCACAACGAAAACTCAGTTGCGATAAACGGCCGAAGAAATAAACGACCGTTGAAATTCTTTATACAATCTGGCCAAGGCAAATGCGCGCGTCGTAATAATTTCTGGGATACCCAGTTTTGTATGTGAGGTGTCTGTCTATATTTAATGCTTTGCAAACAGATTTAAAATTAGTGCGTTTCTAAGGCAGACCCGAGGGTGTCTCATACTCCATACCTCGCATAGGACATAGTGGTTGTTAGAATTTGCTGCTGGCATTTTGGTGGATGTTTTGATCGGCAGTTTGCCATCGCTGCTAGTCCATTATTTTTAATTCTGCTGTAGCATTGTATGAGTGGCTCCACTTCTTTGCAAATGGTCACATTATTGAAGTCATACACAAATGTCTGGAAACAAAATGATGGATACTAGGTATTATGTGATGTTTACAAATTTCACAAAAAAAATCAAGCAAGCCACTAGACAGATTTTATGCGATGCCTAGCTTAATTTAGCTATTTGGCCGACTGAACTGACATACGGCTGCATAAGTATGAAAGTATGAAACCTGAATTGAGGATTATTTAGAAAAGTTTTACATTTGCAAATTTGCAATTGCTTTTGATTAACAATTTTTTAAATGCTGGTTATCTGTGCGGTTTGCGGTTTACATTCTGTCAGCAAATAGGTACTAATGTGAAAAAGCCTACACGGGTTAAGTTATATGATTGGGTTAATAAACTTTTCTACTATGTGCTCTGCGAGAAATCCGACTTTCTTTCGACTTCACTAACGATCACTTCCTTGGATTCATTACACAGTAATGCCTTCAGAATTTATCTCTATCCTGGCTATGTCGGATCTCTCAACTCAACTCACCTAAGCACAGTGGAGTAGCAGAGGTTAGAAATGTTTTTGCGTGGGCTCCACCCTTCGAAAAGGGAACCGAATAGCTACAGAAGACTAAACTAGAGAGATCCGTTTAGGTCACTTAGGATCCTAGTCAACCTCGTAGTTAAGCTCAGTACCTTTGCGTGCTAAACTCAATCAGAGTGATTACGATCGCCTGAACGTACGTAAACACAAATTTAGTATAAAAACACTAACAGTACTACCTCCACAGGCGATCGTGTTTACCTAGGTTTCAACTGATGTCTCAATAATAAAAGCACACCCTTTAATTTTGGCTATGTTCTCGCTAACTCTGAATCAACGTGTAGATTACTCAAAAGTTTGCCTCTTCTATAGCTCTACTTAAACTTCAACCTGAGCAACTGGTCACAGGGGATTTGAACTGCTCGGACAAGCTGTTCTTGCTCTGCCCGTCGTGATTTGGGGGGGGACACCAAGGCCGAGGATAACTAGGAACTTATACCTTATTTCAGAGGCCTAGCTCAACTCTGACGCCTGTCTTTTTGGTGTCAGGGGACAACTACGGATCAACTCCCCAATGCTATCTCAGCGACAAAACTTTCCCTTTATTTTTGACTACATAATGACTTGAACTCTAACTCGTACTAAAAATAGTGTGTGACCGGTGTAATAATACGTTACCTGAAAGAGATAGCAAAATATACCCTAACAATCAGTCGTAGCTAGATCTACAATCCTAAATAACGCGCGTATGTTGAAAGAAAGACGAGGCCCCAATTAAAAAGAATGAAAAAAATGGAGGCGCCGGGAATCGAACCCGGCCCGCTTGCTTTGAAGTCAAGCATGCTAACCACTACACCACAGCCCCCGAGTCTCATAGGCCCTAATTTTCAGTTACAACAGGGTGCCCCCTTCGAACATCATTGCGACCCTGCAACGATACTCGGTCGATACTCATGCTCCCGTGGCGAACCCGATGCCTCAAGGGCGGAGCACATTCACACGTAGGCCTCCAAGCCTACTTCACTCACACAACACACTCAGGGTTTCCTGGCTCACCCGCAACCACAGGGCTTCTCGATCGACCCAGAACGATTCTCAACCAATACCGAGGGTTTTAACCGGCTCACCCTTAACCAATAGCGAGGGTTTTCTCCGGTTCACCCCTAATCGAGGCAATACACAAGATAGAGACTATGTACACATTCATACTGCACATAACACGAGTACCGTAAGGGTTGAAGTGCCAACCTCAACCTAGGGCAAGGGGATCCTAACCCACCTCCGAAGACGGTTCGGGGATAAGGCTGTCCTGAGGACCCGGCCCTATCCTCTCCATCCTGTCACGGTTGCCACTATGTTGAAAGAAAGATGAGGCCTCAATTAGAAAGAATGAAAGAAATGGATGCGCCGGGAATCGAACCTGGCCCGCTTGCTTCGAAGTCAAGCATGCTAACCACTACACCACAGCCCCCGAGTCTCATAGACCATAATTCTCAGTTACAACACGTAATAGTTCGTACTCCGAAATAACCGCTAAAGACACACAAACAGAATACGGCACAAAAGCACTTCCTGAAAATCCCTAGACTGGAATCGGCACTCTTCTAGCCTGACCCTTTTAGGCTAGAACTAAACCTGAACAACTGGTCTACTGGTCAACTCAATGATCTACTAGCTATTCTAACCTAAGGGTCAGCCTAGGCTTTCTACTTAACAACCGCTACTACACAACTAACAATAGACTGGATCCTGGTGAGCTGGACGGGAGGGCGCAGACGGCCGGACAGCGGGAGGCACAGGACAGCGGAAGGACCTGGAGGCGGTCGGACAGGCGACTAGGGGAGACTCAACGGACGGCGGAGCGGTACACGAACGCAGGACACGCGGGGCGGACGGCGGTAGGAAGTGGGCTAGCGTGGGAGGCGGATCCGACGACTGGAACTGGTGGCGCGGCAGCGTGACGCGACGCGGCAGCGGGGGGAACCCGGACAGACTCGGGAGCTACGACGCACAATAACGGATACGGGCAAGCTGGGGGTACGGGCGCCGGACAGCGCAAGCGGGGGAAAGACGGACCGAGCGGCGGCACGAACGACAACACGGTAACCGGGCGTGAACACGCACGGTCAGGGGGAATCAGCGAGAACCGGGGGGCACGGAATAGCGCTCGGGGGATGCAGAAATACTATGGCGGCCCAGCAGCCTCTAAAAAGAAATGCGCTAATGCGCGACGAAACAGTTATGACAGTCTAATACCACACGCGCTGGCTATCTCGCTCACAGGATCAAAAATAAGTCGGGTTGAGTCGGGTTTTGGGTATATTAATTTATTTGACGTCTAGGCAAAGTTACAGGACAGGGGCGAATTTCGCAATATATATAGCAGGGGGAGCAACAGAGAGCGATTTCACGGCCGACTGAATGCGGCTAAAACTTTTAACCCGACTGCCTTAGCGACCAGTTGGAAATTCGACTTTTTCTTTTATTTTCTTTGTCGGGATCTACCGATGCCAGTCCTAACCAATGGGGGAAGACCTAGCTTAAATGGGGGATCAATCAAATTAGGACTCGCTAAGGCCCGCCTACCTATTAATCAAGCTGAGCTGCTTAAGTTTGGGGGGTCGAGGGCAGCTGGTCCGCGCACCTCGGTCAATAGATACCAGCTTCAGAAAAACATTAATAGAGAATTATTACGAAAGCAAAAAGGGAAAAAAGGAGAGGGGGGAATGTGCGAAATTGGGAAATACTAAAAAAACCAAACTTTTATTAACTTGAACTTAACCAATTACATACTAAACCTAATTAATTGCTAAACATTACGTATGAACTTAATATGCAATTATTATATGACAATAATCAAGTACTAGACCTTCTTCTGGGCTGCAGACCCAGTCAAAACTGCGCATTCTCAAAACTACCGTAATCCTTCTACTACATTGGATTTCTACCACTGAGCTTTTTCGCTTTCTGCTGCTCCAAAAACATGATTACCAATACAGTAAGTCCAAAATGAGTCCATTAAACATATTATCAAAAGACCCATCAAACAACACCAAACATGAACAAATTATCACTACTAATTGTCAAGTTATAACACTACAAAATTAGGGTCTAAAACTGCATCATTCACGCCTACGATTCTACTCAATTTCGACTAATCTTCGAAATCTAACTTCGAATAACTTCCGCTATGCTTTTCCGAATAACTTCAAACTTTCTACACTTATTCTCCACTTTGTGTTCTACAATTACGTATATCTCACGTTTCGCAAAATTAATTAATTACTTAGTTATTAACCGACAAACTTCGCTTACTATCATTTTGTAGCTCTCAGCTAGCTCGCCAATATCTGGGCTAATATTTTGGCTTAGCCCAGATATTGTTTAGAAACAACTATCCGGCTAGCTTCTATACTCTCAGGGGAACTCAGAAATTACTGCTTAAGACTGGGTAATTACTGGTTAATTACTAACGACCCTCAGACAATACGGACAAATATAAATACCGACATTATTACGAATATACGGACAATATTATACGACAAACGGCTTCAATTATTCACAAGGAGCAATGGGAAAGTGGCGGATACTGGTTAAGGACATTATTACGTATTATGCCGTACTTATTATTACTTCCTTTTGTACTATACTCGTACTACACTTCAGGGGGGGACTTAGGACTCACACAACTGACGATTGACCGAATCAGGCGCTCTCGCACGGACACAGGGAGGGAAGTTGGGGTTTTAGGAAACATGCAAAACGGGGATTCCGCCGAGAGTGTGGCCTCAGTCTGCGCCACGTCCAATAGTAAACTACGTACTCAACTGAACAGGTAGTTAGTTCACTTCTTGCAGCTACAACTGAGATCGGGCAAAACCCTGTATCAAGAGTACATAATAGGGAAAAGTATGACACTCTTCCCTATCCTAGCTAATCGGCCCGGACGATGCTCCGGCCGAAATAGCCCTTTTACGTCTTGATTTCAGGGGGGGGGTACCCCCCCTAGAATCAAGACATGTCTTGATTTCAGGGGGGACCCCCTCCTCAAATGCCGGAAGTGTCTTGATTTCAGGGATGGGTACCCCCCCCCCTCGTTTCAGCACACTGCCAGAGCAAATTTGGTGGTGTCTTGATTTGAGGGGGGCGTACCCCCCCCTGGTTTCAGCACACTGCCAGCATGAAATCTGTGGTGAGCTGGTAACGTGCTGAAACGAGGGGGGGGTACCCCCCCTGAAATCAAGACACCACCGTGGCAGTGTGCTGAAACGAGGGGGGGGAACCCCCCCCCCCTCAAAACAAGACACCACCGATTTTGCGCTGGCAGTGTGCTGAAACGAGGGGGGGTACCCCCCCCCCTGAAATCAAGACATGTCATGATTCGAGGGGGGGTACCCCCCCCCTGAAATCAAGGCGTAAAAGCGCTATTTCGGCCGGAGCATCGTCCGGGCCGATTAGCTAGGATAGGGAAGAGTGTCATACTCTTCCCTATTATGTACTCTTGCCTGCATCAATCAGGGGGCTCTTTAACCCTGTTTTATTATGTACATTAGGGCTATAAGCACACATGTGCAGCTAAGGAAACCTGGGGGGAGCCGTCGACCGAGAAGGGGTGCGTGCGGAGCAACTTTTCCGCCGTCTTTGCTTCGTGAGCCACCAATTTTGCTCCTGTGCCATCGAATTTTTTGTGAGCTACCTTCAAGACATTCTGGGGGGGGGGGCGGGAAGCGGACCTGTCTTGGGAGGGCAGCGAGGTCGGGTTGGGGGAGGAACAATCCCTCCAATGCCCCCACGCCTATCTATGGTTATTAGGGTGTCATTTTCGAGTTGTTGAATTGTTGTTTAACGTGAAAGAATTGTTGGAGCGCAATAGCTGGCTGTTGTAAATCATTGCATTTCAGTTACTTACTATTTTAATTAACTGAGGTTTCCGAAAGTACTTGGACTAAATAATTACCTAAATAATTACTAAATAATTACTAAATAATTACTAAATAAGTATTTTCATTAAATTAATAAATAAGTAGGTAATTAAATTGTACAAAATATTGCTTACTTTAGTCATAGCGTTTGTCGCCAAACCAACTGGGAGACAACCGCATCCTTCGGGCGGGGACTTTAAGTAAATCTCGGCAACCAGACATAACCGGGTCAGTTGAAAAGACGAATACTTTGTGTTTTTTTCATCGTCATTGTCTTCTATGCATTTGGATCCAAAGTGAGGTCGATTTTTCTGGGACACTGCCGTAGCAGACAGTTGCAGGATTGCCTAAAGTCCCAACTTTAAAGCATAAATTTTAACTGGAAATTATGCACCATTTGTACAAAGTCTGCATATGTATGAGGATAAAAACCTGCATAATTGTTTCAACCATTAGCGATAACTAAGGATTGTGTGTAACTAGATAGACTATATGTTACTTTAATTTTTTATGTATATAGCTTAACGTTTCCACTTTGTAGAGAGGATAAGGAAAGGTACCTTCTTTTCTAGTGTTAAATAACACTAGCAATTTGACCTAGAACATAGAAGAAGGAGAATCTGAATATAGTGTATACGTGGCATGCGCAGAAATGCATGCAGAGATCCTACACTGTACAATAAAATCGCACCGTATGGCCTGACGGTACCATCAGAGGCCTGCTGCCATAGTCTTTTATAGTTGGATCAACCACTTGTACCAGTCCTCCTTCCAGCCAAGGCAAATTCGGTGCTGGCTCAAAAATTCCTTCCTTGTACGCTCGCAACCAGAATATAAGAGCTGAGTCAACACCGTCCAAGGTTTGGTGATAATTAGTTAAATTTAAATATGCACATGGACCGTGAGTAAATGAAGGCATGATGACAGTGCTATCCTGAAACACAGAAGTCGCCATTGAAATTCTAAACTGGATTAGATCAGGACTGAGTTAAATCGTCATAATTCTGTTTTCGGTCAGTCAGTATTAACTTAGTAGAACTTCTTCCTGTTCTTCTGCCACTAAATATGTAGATAGGCTAGATACTTTGGTATAACTTTTCAAATCATACTTTAGCTGCAGAATAATCTTGTTTTTCCTGTTGCGGCACACCGCAACAGGTTCTTATGATGACCCTAGTACAATAACACTAGGCTATGTGATAAAATTGACTATAGTTGTGTGTGCGTGTGTGTCTAGAATGCTGTGCAGGCTTTCATTGCATGTGCGAACAGTTAGCGTTGGATTGCATGTGTTATGTCAAATGCAGTTGCAGTTGAAAGACACCGAAGAGCTGCACATTACACACACACATGTACGTAACATGGCATTCCAGTCATATCAGTAGGTATATAAATCAGTTGTCAATTTGCTTATACAAATATTGGTAACTTGTATTACCATTGGCATTGTTGAAAAACATTTATACTTTAAATTTCAATTTCATTCGAAAAGAAGGTTTTAGACATAGTTGCAGTCATATTTTCCTACATAGTTATAACTTTTGCATATATTGTAGCTAGAACAACCCGATTTTGGAACATGTTGACCATGTACAAGATCAGCAAACAAAACATTAATCAAAAGCTTTTATTCTAAAATGGAAAGCAAGATTTTGTTTAAAACTTTGAAACCAATTTATGAAGACCCTAAAAAATCTATGTATTATGCTAGCAAGCAGTACCGACCGAAATTACTTTGCTAGAGACTCCGAGTTAAAGCGGGATCGGAGTCACTTGATTTCGGAGTCAAAGTATAGAGCATCATGTATAAACTCTGACTCCAAAATCAAGTAACTCTGACTCCATTTTGATTCTGGAATATGTAGCAAGTAAGTGTGATCGGTGCTGTAATTGCATAGAAAAATTGTCACACACTGCATTTACTCCGTTGGAAAAAAGAATGAGCTCGCAACAGGTTTTTTGTCAAACATGACAAACTACTGAAAATCCTTGCTGTTTTTCTTTTGCAGCAAACTGTTGCTTGTTCCTGTTGTTCCACAGCACAACAGGTCTTCAATTTTGATTCTGGCGGACAGTATGGAGTGTGGAATAAGCGTGTGCGTTTGTTTGCTGTGCACTTTGGATTAACTGTGCGTGCGTCACAGTTTTGTCTAGCATAAAAGTTACATAAAAATCAGCGATAACTTTTTCAGTGCGTTCGCTTAGTTCATGTAGGTACCGTATTACCTCGAATAAAGCCCCTGTTGTTTTATTGTTTCGTGAAACCTTTACCTGGGGCTTTATTCGAGGCTGGGGCTTTATTCAAGGCTGGGGCTTTATTGTTTCGTGAAAGGCTTACCTGGGGCTTTATTCAAGGCTAGGGTTTTATTTTTTGTCTGGGTTCCAAAGGGGTCGTTTTTCAACTTTTGGTTTCTTCTAGTGTCCAACAGATCTGATAAAGCTCAAATGCTACGTATGTACTTTCCAAACTGTAGGATTAACGTTTAAAATAAAATCGGTATGTCAACCCCAGTAGGACCCAAACTTCCGTCCGGGTAAATCACTAGCTGCCTGACAAAATTTCTTGCGTTATGACTAGAAAGATTTTCACTAAGGTGGCCTCGCTGCTCTCCCACCCACCATTCACGTAGTAACTTGACCAAACTTTAAGGGTGGATTTCACAAAAGTGGTTTTACACGTGCGTTTTTATATGATTTGCACATAATTTCAATACGAAATATCGCCTGATTCGTTATGAATTTTGTAGATTTCCTTATACCATGGTTTTAACATAACATAACATTTTAACAGGCCGGTTAACTAGGATAAGGAAGAGTGTCGTACTCTTCCCTATTATGTACTTTTGATATAGTTCACATAGAGTCTAAGTCATATACGCGCCCACGAGATATTATATTAAGACAGTACGTCTTTTGAAGTTTTTTTAAGGATTTAAAAATTTTTGAGAAGGATAAGGTAAATCTGACAACAAAACTAATAGCACACTGAAATCCTCAGCATAGGGACTTATACCTATTCACCTAGGGGTTTTTCCCTCACAGCCGAGCCAAAACCGCAGAAGCCTAGAACATCTTTTTGCTAATGCCTCTATTCCCAACCGAATTGAATTAAAAACCGCAAAAAAATGCCACGCAAATGTTTATTTCTTAAGATTTGCGATCGTGAAAAAGAAAAGACGGAAGGTCCGAGTTTGCGGGAGGTGATTTTTTATACATATCTCAGGTAATAGTCAACCGATTTGTATTTAATTTTGAAATTCCGCAATGTGGTGAGCGAGTCCTATTCTAGAGTTAGGCGTTATCGCGCCAACCCTGATAAGGCATTTGTTTTGTAGATAAGGCAACTGTGAGCGTCTTCTAATCCCCAAATCAAATACAGTACTACCATATACTCGTCCTATTCTGAGTATATTTAGTCTGGAGTGGCTTATAGCACCAAAAATACCTACTCTTGGTCTTATGCAATCATACATATTCCGCCCCAAGGCGGAATAAAAAATAAGGTAATATTTTACTTACCATGAACTGTAACGGGTAAATTTAATGGTCAAATCGTAATAAGTCGGCGCTGGTAACAAACCATACAACACAACGCAACAAAAAACATTCATTAATTTAAAAAAACTTATGAGCATAAATAGCGCTCGCGTTGCGTTCAAGCCGCTGGATGTTTTGTACGCACGCAGATGGGGCTTTATTCGAGGACGTTTTGATTAAAGCCCCGGGGCTTTATTCGAGGACGTTTTGAATAAAGCCCCAGGGGCTTTATTCAAGGCTGGGGTTTTATTATTTCGTGAACTCCTTCCCTGGGGCTTTATTCAAGGCTGGGGCTTTATTCAAGGCTGGGGCTTTATTCGAGGTAATACGGTATTACGCGTGCGTCACATTGCTGTGACTGTTATCAGGAAGTCTTTACTGACAAAAGACTTCGGAAGCCACTATATAAATCATAAAATATGATGAAGTCCCTGTTTCGGATGCTGTGGCTATGGATTGTTTTCTCAATTTTTTAGCGGATAACACCAAATCGGATTAACTTGAGTCTGAGTTGGAGCTAATTTCCAGTTGAATAGATTTAGTTAAATCTCGGCTGAATCGGAGTTACACCTCAGTTTTCAGTTAACTCTTAAGCGCCAACTGTGCTAATCTTGATTTGTGTAGCGGATGGAACTGACTTAGGAAATTTAAGCCTAAGCTGAGTCATTTAAGCTAATCGTCAATTAATCCGATTTAGTGCAATCCACCGTTTGACAGGTAGGTAACTATCGCTGCACAACAGGCTTTAGCTGACCTCTGGTCAGTTTACTTAAAACTTTTTGCTTGATGCTTACTGAAGGTTTTGCCGCAGATTGGGCTTGTTTTGTACAGTACCCGCTATAAATACTAACCTGGCAACAATCAAAGGGATAATTTGTGCCGGCTTGAGTGCAATACAGCATTATGTCTTCGCAACTAATGAATACGTCTTCCAAGAAAGAAACAAATGTGTGATTGGCATCTTGAAGCCACTTTTGAAAGCGATTATCAAGATCTTTTATTTTAGTAGAGATTAGTTCACTTGATGATTTATCCGCTATTAGTTCAGACATAAGACGCGTAACAGGATCAGTGAGAATTTGAGCTGGGAGCGGAAACACCGTTGGGTTTACCAAAAAATGAGCGTATGTGCTTAACTCGTGGGAAATATTGATTTTCTAAAATTAAAAATCCAGCATTAAGGTGGTAGTTACGTTTTCGACAGTTTTGCAAGAATAAAACTTGACAACTTATGATTAATTTTCAATCAATAATAATAGTACACATATTAATCTAGAAAACTGTAAACTATTATGAGATAAAGTGCTTACTAAAATAGCTTGAAAAACTCATTTTTAATTTTCACAGTAAATACTTTTCAGCCAGTTACGACAATTTTTCGTAAATTTTATGTTTAGCTAAGCCAAAGTAGTAGCTAGTCAAAACGGCCGTTTATGGAAAAAAGAAGAAAATGACACACGGGCATGTCAAAAACCTTCAATTTAGATGCCAAAACTTATCCTTTCGCTATTTACTTTTTCCTGCCACCACCTCAGTGGCGGCAGGACTTTATATTGCTTTTCGTTTTCTAATTACATGTGAACATTGTTCTGCATCAAAATACAATTAAAGTATCGGGTTATATAGTAAGCATAGGCCTTTGTTAAACTTTGAATAGAAGTTGTGAAATGTTTTGACTTAAGTTTTGAAATGTTTTGACTTACTTTGATTAGTCGTTTTTTTGCCGAAAAATGCCCATCTGTTATAAATTGGGGGTTACCCCCTGGTCGAGGCAGGCCTTCTCGCACTCATACAGACATATACATCTTCAAAATTCATTCCTATTCACGTTTCACAATGGCGGAGTTAAGCCAAGACACGCGTTTCTTCATTTTTATATTTGGCAGTTTTCATGACTTCGCAGCGCTCTGTGTAGCGCCCTTGAGTTCAGAAATTACTAGAAAGGCTGCCAGTAGTTTCTCTGGCTTGCTGTTTGGCTTACAGCGTAGTAAAATCGTGACTCAGCACAAGAAATGTGAATATGAATATATGCATTTAAAACATGAAGTTATTCACACTCTAGCGCCCAAATTCAGAAAAGTTCTTTAACAATTTAAATAGTTTTATACATTTTTCATTCAGGTTTTTAATGGGAAGCTATTTCTAGGCCAATCGGCGCATTGCCGAAAATATATAATGTCCTATTGTGTGACTGGCTTATAGTCAGTGTGAGCTGGTGAAGACGTCGCGGACAGGGGGGTGGCGCCGATGCACGTGAAACGGGGATAGGTAGTTAGAGCCTCGCGCGCCGTTGAGATGGTGGGGGTGTTTTTTTTTTTTTTTTTTTTTTTTTTTTTTGTTTTTTGTTTTTTTTGTTGTTGTGTTTTTTTGTGTTGGTTGTTGGTTGTGTGTGGTGTTGTTTGGGTGGCGGGTTTTGTTTTGGCTGTGTTCGGCGTGTCTGTCGCCCTCTCTCGTGTTGTGTGGTCGGGGGGGGGTTTGTTTCCCCCCGGGTTGGGGGCCGCCCCCCGCGCGCGCGCGCGCGCGCGCGTGCGCTCGCGCAGCGCAGCTCGCGCGCGCGTATTGCGAGCGCTCTGCGGCATGCCCCAAGTCAGGCCCTGATGCCCGATATCATTGGACACTGGTAGAATTAGGGTATTTGTCTGTGCATGCCTCGGCCGGTATATATGTTGCTAGGTCGCAACAAGAAATTTGTAGGTAGGTTAGTGTAGTTAACACGTTTGGAGTGCAGTGAGAGTAAAGTTAGTAGACCAATATACTGAAATCCGATATCCGAAGCGGAGAGATCCGAAATCGAGGGAACTGTAGAAATTTTGACGTGTGGCACGAGGTGCACGAGTTTAAGTTGCGAGTATAAGACCACCGGTGGCAAATTTTGTGGAGATAGTTCTAGAGTGTTAGCTGCGTTAGGTGAGTGGCGTACGCGACGGATGACTGGCCAGCATCCTGAAAATCGCGTCTGTTAGCGTGCTATGCACGAGGCGTACGTCATACAAAGCAGGCGCGAGCTCGCCACCAAAAGGTTGTGTTCCTTGAGAAGTTCGAGCAGCTAAGTGAGAGTTAGAGCCGGCAGAGAGAGAGTGAGAGGTCGACCTGGAAGTCTACTAACTTCAGTGTGTATGTAGGGAGTGTTGAGTTCCAAATTTAGCTAGGTACGTACTGTATTCCTTAGGTAGGGTATGCGTAGGTAGTATGTGTAGGTAGGAAACGAGTTAACTGCACATGCAGTTCCTTGTGGACCGGTTGAGGTAGCTGAAAATTGGCTTAACTGCTCCGTTTCGATCCTGAGTTCAAGATCTAGTGGGACCTCCAGGAGGGGGGCAGGATTTTTAAAATTGAATTGGGAAATTTTCACGCTGAGAGGGTTGATCGGTTTCGATTTTCGTCGGTTTTATTGTGAGACAGAACCTCAAAATTTTGAGCTCAAAACGAGTATCTTTAACGGGTCATTGGCGTTTGCCATCTTGTTTTGTTTGTATAATTAATTGCATTTGTGTATTTTCAGGAAAGATTGTTAAAATTGACTTTATAAATTGTATGTGTAAATTGCGGGTTTAAAAATTCTTTAGTAGCTGAATTTGGGCGTAAGGAGCGCGAGAGAGCGTGCCTCAACCAGGAGGTACCCGTTGACATGCGCTAGACACGCCGAGGCGTCGTGCCCGCGCAGGGGGGCACCTGTTATAAATTGGGGGTCACCCCCTGGTCGAGGCAGGCCTTCTCGCACTCATACAGACATATACATCTTCAAAATTCACTCCTATTCACGTTTCACAATCGCGGAGTTAAGCCAAGACACGCGTTTCTTCATTTTTATATTTGGCAGTTTTCATGACTTCGCAGCGCTCTGTGTAGCGCCCTTGAGTTCAGAAATTACTAGAAAGGCTGCCAGTAGTTTCTCTGGCTTGCTGTTTGGCTTACAGCGTAGTAAAATCGTGACTCAGCACAAGAAATGTGAATATGAATATATGCATTTAAAACATGAAGTTATTCACACTCTAGCGCCCAAATTCAGAAAAGTTCTTTAACAATTTAAATAGTTTTATACATTTTTCATTCGGGTTTTTAATGGGAAGCTATTTCTAGGCCAATCGGCGTATTGCCGAAAATATATAATGTCCTATTGTGTGACTGGCTTATAGTCAGTGTGAGCTGGTGAAGACGTCGTGAAAAGGGGGGTGGCGCCGACGCATTGAAACGGGGTTAGGTATTTAGGGCCTCGCGCGCCGTTTGAGACTAGGAATAGCTTCCCCTGAGCTTAGGGAATGATTTGAGTTAGGTTTTTACTCGTTTTCCTCCTTTTTGTTATATTTTGTTATTCGGCCTCCAATAAAATTTATTAACTCGTAGTTTTGTGTCGTCTCCAATTTTGTCTTGTGTTGGGTGTTTTTGTAGGGCTTTGCAGCTATTTTGGTGATGCCATGCGTAGGTCCCGGACCTGAGAGAGGGCTGGAGAGCTGAGTTTAGGCCGTTTGTTGCGGTCTTCAACCGTTAGATCACGTTCCACCGGGCTCGGGCGCACGGTCACTTTTCGCCCTCGTGCCCTCGCCTTTTGAGCCTGAACCCTAAGAGCCCCGTGGTTCGTGGTTTAACAGGGGGGGGGGGGGGGGGGGGGGGTTTTTCTTTTAATAATTTTTTTTTTTTTCTTTTTTTTTTTTTAATGCTTTTAACAAATTAAACTACAACGTTCGAGAACTAATCAAATACTATTAAACTAATTAGAATAATTAATCCTTTGCGAGTGTGAACCTAGCCCCCTTATTCTCTAAAGCGGCATTGCATAAGTAAGTGTGAAGTAAGATAGCCCCGTTAGAGTATTTAAAGGGTTTTACAAAAGCTCAGCGTTGGGCCAGTGGCTCGAATGGTAGAGCACTGGTCTGCGAATCCAGTGATGAGTGGTTCGAATCCCCTTTGGTCGTCATGGGATGACGATGCTCTCATTCTTCCAGTAAGAACCCCCCTTGCTGTCTTCAACGAACCCCCTCGATGTCTTGACATGGCAAGACGTTCAAGAACTAATCAATTAATTGTAATTTGATAAAATAATCAATAAATTAAACGTGTAGAGTGTAAACCTAGCCCCCTCATTCTCTAAATTGTATATATAAAAGTACGTGTGAATTAAAAGTGGCTTATTAGTACTTAAGGGAATTTACGAACGTTCAGCATTGGCCCAGTAGCTCAAATGGTAGATCACTGGTCTTCCAGTTCGGACGGGGGGCGGGGTGCGGAGCAACTTTTCCGGCCGTTTTTGCTTCGTGAGCCACAAATTTTTGGTCCCGTGAGCTACCTTTAAAACATCAGGGGGGAGCGGATCTGTCTGGGGAGGGAGCGAGGTCGGGTTGGGGGGGGGGGAGCAATCCCCCCACGCCCATGTATGCATATTATGCAGCCAAATCATAAAAAAATTGCTGTTTCATCTAGAGCTGAGAATAATGAAATTTCATTTTCAAATTTTCAGTTGTCCAAAATTGCCGGAAAAATGTGGAAATAATGAGGAAAATTAAAAAATGTAGAAAGAACCCTTAAATTAAGATATATATACATAGTATTAATATACATAGCAGGAGGTTCAAAATTACAGGCATTGCAGGCATCAATTTCTATTTAGCTTTCACATCGAAGTTTGTAAAAACTGTCGGAGAATAATTGTATGTATTCAGGAATTTGATGGCGGCAGGATTAAACTTTATAAAAGTTCGTATGTGTCAAAAGCAAAAAGTTACTGTAAAAGTTTGCATGAAAATCCTGCTTGTTGAGATTACGTCACATTTATGTAACATTTCATTTTGTACTCTAGTACATTATACAAATGTCCGCAAAACTTGACAACTACGAGTAGGATTTTTTTCAAAATTCAGGTTAAAATGGCACACATATGTGTCTACCATATGCTAAAATTTCAAAAAATTTTTTTAGCTTGTGTTTTGCTTTGCATCAAATTCACTCGCAGAATTCTGTGAAGGATTTCTCTGGATTTCCGTGGACTAAATCTCAAGTCTCGATGTTGCAATCTTTTTATGCGTTATTTTACAAGTTTTCTCGACAATTTCTGATGTGTCAATTTTTTATTTGTTTTAATTCTGCGTATTGCGTGAAATAATTGGTTTCAAAAATTAGTATTTTTTCCAAAATTCAAAAAAATTCAAATTTGAAGGTCCGTAAATTTTTTCTGTATCATATAATTGCACCAAACTTAGCAATAAAATTCACCAAATTAGCCTGTTATTGGCTATGTTGGTGTAAACAAGAGTACATAATAGTGTCTCACTCCACTAAGAAGAAGAGTGAGACACTCTCCTTTCTGCCTGTGTTATAGCGCAGGCAGATGCGTTAGGCGTTTTGAAGCCACATGTTGCCGTTTTATGCAACATGTGACTAGCCAATCAGAAGCGAGCACTGCTGCTGATTGGCTAGACGCCTGTGCACGTACTCCAATCAGCACGCAGGCGGCCTCACGTGCTCTAATCAGCACACTGGCCGCCATTACAGCCATTTCAGTGTTACATTTTGCCATGATCGATCGGGTTGGGGTTTTTTTCGCCAAAATTATATTTTGCCGACATTTTTATCACCGTTTTCAGGGATTATTGCTAGTAGGTGATAAATATGTTGTTAACTGGTAAGTTAAATGTGTTTTTGACAATTTTCAAGCAATAGCACGTAAGGATGCCTGCGTGCTGATTGGAGCACGTGCACAGGCGTCTAGCCAATCAGAAGCGCTGCTCGCTTCTGATTGGCTAGCCACGTGTTGCATAAAACGGCGACATGTGGCTTCAAAACGACCAGCGCATCTGCCTGCGTTATAACACAGGCAGAAAGGAGAGTGTCTCACTCTTCTTCTTAATAGAGAGAGACACTATTATGTACTCTTGGTGTAAAGAATAAAATTAGTTGCGATTAAACTGTCAATTTTTTAAGCAAAACATAAAAAATGCAAAAATTTACGAAATTTGACTACTTTGACAGTGTCTGCTGACAAGCTTGTTGCAGATTTAAGCTAAGATTTAAGCTTTAGTCAAGTTTTCTAACGTGAAAAAGACAGCTACTAAATTCATTTAGTCAATCAAAAGTTATAGCAAGTTATAAAAACTGTCGAAAACGTAACTACCACCTTAAGCACGGCTATGTAAGCAGGAAATGTTTTGTATCCGGTTAAGGAAATTAAGATCCGGGAGTCTCATCGAGGTATTTTCATTTGCGATATAGGGATGTAGCTAGTATAAAATATTTATAAAAATTAAAACTTTCACTCCCACACGGAGCCACCTACATACTTAAGGGGGGGGGCTACCCAGGTCAAAAATGAAAGTTATCCAATTTTGCTTATTTTCACATATGTTACTCCCCCAAGGCACCTCTACCTCAGATAAGAACACTTAAGCTTAAAGGTGCACTTTTGGTTCAGTGCGTTTGTCAGTGTATTTACATAGGCAAAAGTACGCCAAAAAGCCGAAAAGTAGCCCTTATTTGGACAGTTCTAGCACAAACCACATTAAGCCAATCAGGCTGAAACTTGGCATAGTAGTAGCCCACATGTATGCGCAAAATCGTGTGATCCGGATTTTTGATATGTATTTTCAAATCTAGAATCGAGGGCGAAATGTGAAAAAATTGCCGTTTTTGGGATCCGCCAAATTTGAGTGATTTTACATTTGACGTCATTGCTCAGGCCATGGGCAAAAATTTAAAAAAATGGATCATAGAGGTTGAGATATGACGTTAGGCTATCGAATCATGTAAAAATCAGCTTCGTCAGTGTTAACAAAAATTTCGAGTAAAGGGGCGCTTTGCAACCACAAAAAACTTTTTTTTGCGCCTATGATTTACACGTAAAATTGAATTTTTGGGAGCCCCTAGTGAAAAATTGGCAAAAGCATTGGTTCCAGTTTTTTAAATCTGCGATGCGCCTTCCCTGGGGCTACATTGTGTGCAAATTTGAAGCGAATCGGAGAACCTAAAATTTTTACTTTTTTAGGTAGCCCCCCCCCCGAAGAGCTATTTGTTTTTGTCCTTTATCTACAACATAGGTTCAAGGCGCTTCTGTCTTGTATCTGACGTTGAAACACTGAATCACATATTTGTAATTTTTAGTAACTTTTTACATGATAATAGCAAATAAATTTCAA
Source organism: Trissonchulus sp. WLG1_4 (assembly GCA_030248245.1). Taxonomy (NCBI): domain Eukaryota; kingdom Metazoa; phylum Nematoda; class Enoplea; order Enoplida; family Ironidae; genus Trissonchulus; species Trissonchulus sp. WLG1_4. Next base: position 25,612 of record JASANF010001347.1, on the reverse strand, counting down.
ATAATAACAAATAACAATATAATCTGTGATAGTACAATATAAAATCGCCCAACTACATATATTTATCATTTACCTTCAGTCTTTCACTATTAAACATACTGTTTGAGCAAAAACCGATTACGGGAAAACGCATGCCGTCTACGATTCGAAGACTTGTGGAAGTGGCAACAGGGTCGTGCAGAAATTCCAACGCGTTTCGAACCTGTAAGCTAAGCATGGCTAAAACAATTACTAATATGGAGATGCGCCAGAAGTGTTTTATAAATCCTCTTTTGTGTGTCGCATAAACGATTCCATGGAATGTAGTTTCTCTGCAAAATTGCTCTCCAAGGCTAAGACTCTCCATTATCTGAAAACAGTTTCTTCAATAGCGTACAAAATCAACACAGATTATTGATAGTGAGGTCGTTGCCTATTGCCTTACCTTTGACCCCTGATGTTTTGACCTTCGATACATGTAGAAAAATGACGCCATCAGTAGTCTGCCCAGAGAAAAGCCCAAGCGAGCGCCTGGGAATCGCCTTCCGTGCTAGGGAAACTTCACTAACTGCGTAACCATCTGGCACCTACCCTCGTTTAAGGGGGTAGTGTCGCCAAAGCAGTTTTGCTCATAAGTTGCAAAAAGAGAGCTTTTTGTTTTCAAATTGTACGTTCACTGACAAACTAGTAAAATGCTATATGGTGTCAAATAAATACTGCCAGACACTAGACTACCAATATCTACCAATGTTATGAACCAATCACCATTTGTAAGCCAGACATCACACCATAGGGACACGAAAGTTTAAAAAATCAAGCCAGATATCTGATTGGCCAGCTTGTGAAGTACATAATGTTTTGACCCGAAATTTTTTGCGACCAATAAGAATAATAAAAAATAAAGGTTCGTTTTCCTTTTGATTTTAAAATAAGCGTCTAAATTTTTCACAATTTATCATTATTGCTGTGAGTACTTCACAGTTTACGCACAGTTTCACAGTTCAAACAGGTATTACTCCACAACCACTCAAGCAATTTGCCCTGAATTTTGTGTGCATAAACTAGAGCATATGTGCTTTTAGTCTGTGTAAAAAATATAAGCAAAAAAGTTTATAATTGTGACGAAATTATCGAATGTGAATAGGTTTTCAAAACGTCATTTTTCCGATTTTGCGACTTCACTGCTAACTGGATGCTGCATCAATTTCGCTGAAACTGGGTGAAAGTATTTGCTTTGACACGTATTTTCAGAATAGATAAAGAACGATGTCTTATTATTCACTAAAAAAGTTTTACAGTCGCGCAAAATCAACCCCTTTCGCGACACTTGCTTTCGATGTGGTAAAACAGAGGACATGCTGGGAATGACAGTGAAACAATAAAATGCCTATTGGGAATTTGGGGTCCGCGGTCCGCTAACAGTACATAGTAGCAGTAGTTTTAGTGCTTGACATATGAGTGCACTGATAAGGGTAATATTAATGAGTAGGTATCTGCGATTTCTGAAGCTGCAGACCATTGCTCTACCATTGAGCTACTGGGATGATGATGAGATGTCGTAAATCTCTTTAAGTACTCTAAGGGGCCTTAATTTTGAATTTGAAAATCTCGACGAAGACCAATTCACCTGTGTCGCATTTTATATTCTTTATGTTCAAAGTATTCTCAGATTAATAAGGTACTCTAACCTGTCTAGCCAAAATTGTAATGTCTGCAGGCGCCAACGCAACGTTCTTATTTCATGACAATATGCTATATACAAATTTAATGTTCGTCTCAGGTCAACTTATCACAAGTACTGGACAGGAGAATGCTTATTTCTGAGAGAATGAACTTTTTAGATAATAAGGTACCTAAAATAAGATCGTAGTAAATTATTAATGAAAATAATAAAAAGCATACATGTAAGATTTACCTAGGTATGCATTTAGTGTTTCCACAGTATAACTTAAAGAAACATAACCGGAACTAACTACATACATATATCTGTTTTTTTTCATCATTAAGCCAGGTTCATACTTGTCCTTAAGCACGCAAGGACAGAGAAAAAACAAATTTTGACAAAAACAAATTTTTGTTTCACTTAAAGTAACTAAAACCTAAACTGGATGTGAGTATCACTTTCTCCATGCAAAAAATTGGATCTGTTTTTTCCGTTAGTTTTCTTGGAACTGCTTAAGGACAAAACCAAAAGGGCAAGGACACGAACAAGCATAAACTGAGCTTTAGCCTATGCAAAGTAGGTCAACTTAATAGCCTTATACGTGTACTGGGTAGTCAGCAAGTAGAAAAATGATAGCTTGGTTTACCTTTGTTTAAGTAGCAGTATATGGTAAATAATGAGCATAAACACGTAATATAACATTCAATTAACGAACAAAAAATTTATGAAAGTCTACACGCAATATTTCACAGATAAAAATGTGCATGTATTTTCACTTTTTTGATAGTTGGTTGGAGGCACTGTTAGTTTGTAACGGAAAAAACTAATATTGTTTTTAGTCTATCAAGTAACTTCGTACAGTAATCGCACGTACTGTACTGTAGGTAGGTACGTACAGGGAGTCGTCACTCGTCATGTCCTAAACAAGCACGTTTTGCGAGTAAGGTTAAATTATTTTTCGAGACCTAGATTTTGTCGCGACATGCTTAAGCCCGGTTCATAGTAGTCCGTAAGGGCTGTCCGTGTCCGAGTCCGTGTCCGTGTCCGTAAGAGTAGATTAATTCATACTTGTCCGGATGTCCGTAACGAGTTGTCCGAGAGTGTCCGTAAAGGCTGTCCGGATGTCCGGAAGACAAGTTGAATTCAGTTCAACTTTTGTCCGTGTCCGTAAGCAACCAGCCAATCAAATGAAAGCTTTACTAGTCACGTGTGTTTGCGTACACATAAAATTCCTCCGCGCATTGCAAAATTTTATTATATTGTTCATAATATGAGCTCAGTAGCTGCATTTTAGTGTGCTAAGAAAGTTTTTATTGATTTTTTGAAGGTTGCATTCTCACACGCTTGGTACGCTGCAGAATGTATAGGCGTTATTTTATATGCATTCGCACTGTCCGTAGAGTGTCCGTAGCAGTATGAATTAATGCTGCTGACGGACACGGACACGGACAAATGTTACGGACAACCTTCCGGACACGGACACGTACTCGGACACGGACAACTACGGACAGTTCCGCACTACTATGAACTAGGCTTTAGAGTCCCGACTCCCGAGGATATTCTTCGAATATAAAACGCGGCAGAAAAATTGTTAAAGCAACACTTTTACATAACATTTCAAACTGCTACATGTTTTCGTGGTTGTATATATCTTGCTTTCAAGTTAACTTTCAAAAGTCAAAAACTAACAACTGTAAAAACCGTTTATAAATTCAAGTCCATTCTACAACAAAATTTTGAACCAAATGTTTTGCGCCAATATCCGCTGCGACGATCGTTGCAGCGAAGTCCAAGCAGTGAAAGGTGACACCGCACGGTTAGCCAATATTTTCTAAACTTCAGATTTTTCAGGTACTGACATGCTGATAAACAATCGATAACACATTGTTATAACAGGTTTCGTCATATTGCTGTCACTGTATGCAAAATTTGCCGGCACACATGCGCGATGTGTGATGACCTGTTTGCTGTGATAGTATGCGTCTGCCAGATCTGTGTGCTGATGTGTGTACTGTCGGGAGTATATAATTGTATATAACAGAATCCGAGCGTAATAACTATTCCAACAATTAGCACACAGACACGCACACACATTACATGTATTTTTAGGACCTACCAACATTTCAAGTGCAAATAAACACAGCAGCGGGAGATACGTGTTAAACCGAGCTGCAGCAGTATAGTATATACGCGGCGGCCTCGCCGCGTAAAAATAAGTTCACAAACATTTACTGTTTAACCTGCTTGTTTTGAATTTGTTGCTTTTGCTTCCTCTACCTATAATTGTAGTTTTTATTCCTATTTATACATTATAAATAGTGGGTTAACGCTTCACTTAAAATTACTGACTTGTTTTACTCAAAACATGGTAGGCTGGTCCTCCAGACAATGTACAAAGGCTTTGTCGATCATAAATTGCTGCAATTAGATACCCACATCAACAAGCGTTTCACTGACCTTATGACCTCAATTGTTATATAGTACAAAAACATAACACAAGTATTTATTTACAATTTCTACTTTAATTTTTTTATTTTTACGCGGCGGCCTCAGCCAAGCTAATGCTCCGTTTGGCGTTTTGCAAATTACTATCATTTCCTGTTGGTTCAGTCGCAGTCAGTTATGCAGAAGTTAACCCGCAATTAGGGTTTTTTTGGACCCAACAGGCACCTAATTTACTCCAAATTTTATGCCTTTACTATCAACCTTAACCCTTTTTCAGCACCTGAAACAGCGGTGGTAGCAATAGTGACCCAAAATTTTAAAGATATTCCATTATCCATATCAAAAGTTTTGGTCATGGGAGTTTTGAACTACAGAACTAACTGTAGTTCTCTTTGCAAATATGCTGAGTGAATCTGTTTCTACTTATTTTAATAAGTTATACTTGACATTTTTGTAAAAAAATTACATTTGTAGCATTCATTAACCGTATCCAGTTTTGAATCGAATCAAATTGATCAAATCAAGCAAGCATCCGGATCGGATCGGAATCAAAATTTCAGACCTATCCAATCCGATCCACATCTCTATTGCCAACCATGCGTGGTACGGCTTTAGATGCGGCTGCGGCTACGGCTGCCGATACTACAGCTGTAGCTGGCACGCAATTTCTAGCGTGCGTAATGTAGGTACAGCGTTAATGGTCCCTTAATAATATGGACGTGATTTTGGAACAAAAATTGACACAAAAAAATCGCTTTTGCGGTGCCCGCAGGCGCAGACACATTTAGACTCATTATTTGACTGTAGCTGCGTAAGGTAAAATTGTCCTATATGAGATTTTCTGATATGGCAACATTTTCAACCCTTAGCGCTTAATTTGGTGGCCAGCAGCTAAGAGTTGTCAGGTTTAGTTAAAAATGTTGGCATTTAAATATTTTGGTGCCGCGTTTTATATTCGAAGAATATACTCAGCACTGTAAGCATGTCGCAACAAACTCTATCCAAAATTAATTCAACTCTACTCGCAAAACGTGCTTGTTACTACTATATTATTTAATGCAAATATTTTCAATATAGTCTTTCATGCGTTCATTTCAGAATCGATGCATTTTTTATAAATATATACATTTTGCTTAATGAATTTAATTAGGATTCATTTACGTGCATAGCATATTTTTGCACAAACTGTCCAAGTTGACGAAAATTTTTATTTATAGAAGTAGATAGTTATAATAATCACTTGAACACTTTTTTGACTGGCAAAAATGTCCCTCAATTACTTCATTTTAGTTGCGTGTGTACGATGTGTAAAGATCAAACAGTAACTCATACAGTCTAATCAGACCCAAGACCGTGCAATATCTTACTGATCCAACGATCAATATAATAGTACACAAGTGTGTATTATGTCATTTATTAAATGAATTAAAACAACATAGATGCATGTTTTTATTTCTTAATTTTGTTACATTCATAATAATCAGGTTTGGCGCAATAGCGATAGTTTGTGCAAATATTTGTTAGAAAAAAGTTTCAAGAGTGTAATTTTTTGCCGGCATTTGTTGTAAAGCATGAAGCCGATTAGTCTACAGGTTTTGTCCAAGCGTTTACAGGCGAGCTTTTATCACTTATCAAAGTCACTGCATTACGGGACGTAGTGATTTCTCGTGTACCAGAAAACCAGTAGCGTTGCTTAAGCCAATTTATGAGGAACAGTAAAAGATGCAAAATACTGATCAAAGAACCTCCAATCTGAAACAAAGAAAAGTTCTTTTGAGTTTATTACTCGATTGTGTATTTGTTTGTTTATTTGTTGTCAATTATTTATTTTTTGTTAGTACCAAGAATAATTGCGTTAATTATAATATTGTACCGTGCAGTAATTTTTGAAAAGGCAGCATTTAATAGGTGTTTTATTGCTGACGGGGCCGCGTATATACTATATCCAGATTCTCTTGCTCCCGCGGTAAATCGGCCAGATCGATTTTTCAGTGTTAAATTACACTGCGCTGGCAGGTAGGTCGAATCTGCCTATGGCTCAAACGAAGACTGGCTGATTGTTCGCAATATGAAATTGCAACGCAAAAATGCTTTGAGAACTCTTGTCAACCAATTCGAAAGCATCAGCGCTATACGCTCGGCTACCTGGCCTCCAAAGTCTTTTGATCAATGACATCATTTGTGCACAATTGCAGTTTATAAAGCATTACGTAACAGTGTCACTGTGCTTATAGTTTGTTGAAATTTTATTTTGAATGATGATTAACTTATTTTTCGACTGTTGCGGTTTTATAATCTATTACCCTTGCATGGCAACTTCTTGCTGATGTTTGAACACTGCTTTTTGTCAGCTGACTTTTCTAGAACCTTCATTAGTCGAAGTTAACTTTGACGTTGCCGTGGTCTCATGGTGTAATGGTTAGCATTCTGGACTCTGAATCCAGCGATCCGAGTTCAAATCTCGGTGAGAGCTTACAATTTTTAACAGCGTAATAAATATTCATCGGAACTTTTAAAAGATCTGAAAATTTTGTGAGTTTTTGACTTTCAACTGAGTTTGCAATTTAATAATTACCCGCTGTTTTGAGAGACTTTGGAGCTACTCAGCACTAACTGTATGCAGAAATCTGGATTTACATATCATTTTATCCGCAAAAAATGGCCGCGTTTAATATTCCTCTGTAATATTGACAGGCGGACTCAGGCCTCACATTGTACCATTCCTTACTCAGCAGAAAAGCTTGTTCATTGTTTGAGTCTATGCATACTTGCAGCAGCATGTTCATTTTATTGGTAATATCAAGAGCACAAGATTTCGTCTCACTCCATATTAGAAGATATCTATCTTCTAAAAGATATCTATCTTTTAGTGACACATTATTACATACTCTTGGTAACATTACAAAAAATGACGCCGCAAGCTACTCTCACACTTAACAATAGGCGGCTTTGTCGTGATTTTGACGGTTAAACGGCTGTAAGTAGGTTCGACCATAATCTAACTGCATGGACACTTACAAAAAGGCCAAAAATTCCACCGAAATTTGATATCAGTTGCCACAGGCTGAAACGGTAGTGCTCATCGATCTGCATTACAATAGGCTCTTTATAGTAAACCCAAACTGAAATCAAATCCTCATCAGTATAATTGGTGTGAATGAATTGTGACGCAATTTTTTGTGAGTGCCTGAAAATAATTGCACTTTAGACAAACCTAAAACATTTTTTAGATGACAGTGAATTATGGGGTCGCTGTCAAAATGCTGGTTTACTTAGGTAGTTTACAACGACCAGAAATTTCTAGACACAGATTAACAAAGTTACCTAATTACATTTAATCTTCAGCTTCAGAAGTTGAACTCATTATTGCATTTAGCGAAACTTTCAACAGTTGTACAGTGTACATGTTTTCCTCCATATAGAACAATATCGAAATAATTTACTTTCTGTTTTAAATAAATTATAATAAAGCTCAGGCAGATGCGACAACGGCTTTTCAGGTTAGGCGGTGAATGAACGCTAAGAAAACAGCTTCTTCGATATACAGTTTTGTCTGTGATGTAATACAAGCAATAGATTTCAGACCAGTGCGTTTCTAAGGCAGACCCGAGGGTGTCTCACTCTCTCAATACCTGGCATAGGACATGGTGGTTGTTAGAATTTGCTGCTGGCATTTTGGTGGATATTTAGATCGACAGCTTGTCATTGCTGCTAACCCATTGTTCTTGATTCTGGCATAGCATTTTATGAGTGGCTCAACTTCTTTGCAAATGGTCACATTATTGAAATCATACACATATGTCTGGAAACAAAATGATAGATATATACTACCTATTCATGTAGTATGTGATGTTTACAAATTTCACAAAAAAGTCAGGCAAGCCACTGCACAGATTTTATGCGGAGCCTAGCTGAACCGACATACGGCTGCATAAGTATGAAACCTGAATTAGGATTTATTTAGAAAAGCTTGAAATTTGCAAATGCTTCTGATTAACATTTTTTTAAATGCTGGTTGTCTGTACGGTTTACAATCTGTCAGCAAAGAGGTACATAGGATTATAAAGTTATTGGTGGAGCTTCTGTCAGAACATTCTGCTTGGCTGGATTGCAAAAGAAAAAAGTAAAAACTAGAACGGTTACTACTATTACTTAAGGCCAAAAGTGAAAAGTGAAAAGTAAACAGTACGTTCTGTATCAACCAAAATTATTACTTTTGGCCCAAATGTAAAAAGTATAAAGTAAAAAGTACGTCTGTATGAACCGAGCCTAAGGGTGTCATGTTTGAGTTGTTGAATAGTTTCTGTCAAAGCTGCGCTGTTGGCGCAATAGCTGCCCGTTGTAAATCATTGCAGTTCTGTAAGGCTTCACTAGGGAGATCCCCCCTTCCTCCCTTATCCCACTAACTCACCTTTCAACATTTTAATAATATGAATTCATGCTCAACGTAATTTAACATTATATACGTACTCGCTTTCTTATGTGCGTGTACGCTTGGCTTGGTGTACGGTAAAATAGCAAATATCATTATCCGTCAGTCTGTATTTTTGGTGTGGCCCTGCGCGGCGGTGTACGTTACTGTTATTCTCTCTGCCTAATTGGCCGTTGGACTACCTGTTTGATTTTCTGTGTTAAGGGGGTAGTGTCGCGAAAGCAGTCGATTTTGCGTAACTGTAAAACTTTTTTAGAAAAAAGATAAGACATCGTTCTTTATATATTTTGAAAATATATGTTAAGGCAAGTATTTTCGCCAAGTTTCATCAAAATTGATGCAGTATACTGTTTGCAGTGAGGTCGCAAAGTCGGAAAAATGACGTTTTAAAAACCTATTCACATTCGATTTTTTCGTCACAATTATCAACTTGTTTGTTTAGTTTGTTTACATAGACTAAAAGGACATATGCTCTAGTTTATGCACACAAAATTTAGTGCAAATTGCTTGAGTGGTTGCGGAGTAATACCTGTTTGAACTGTGAAACTGTGCGTAAACAGTGAAGCACTCACAGCAATAATGATAAATTGTGAAAAATTTAGACGCTTATTTTAAAATCATAAGAAAAACAAACCTTCATTTTTCTTTTTTCTTATTTGTGGCAAAAAACTGTGCCTCGACACGTTACGTGTGCTTCATAAGCTGGCCAATCTGATATCTGGCTGAATTAGTTGAATTATCATGTACTTATTGTGTAATGTCTGGCTTACAATCGGTGATTGGTTCAAGATATTGGTAGATATTGGTAGTCTACTGTCTGGCAGTACTTATTTAACACAGAATAGCATTCGACTAGTTTCTCAGTGAACGTACAAGTTCAAAGCAAAAAGATCTCTTTTTGCAACCTATGAGCAAAACTGCTTTCGCGACACTACCCCCTTAAATACTCTAACTTGCGTTTGCGTCCCTTGTGTCCCTTATCGGCCTAGGCGGCTCTGCCAAACCATCTGCGTTCCGTGTGCTCTGTAGATTATTGCTACTTTTGCCCTGCATATCGGGTGCTAGATTGCTGTGTTATTTGCATATTCGTCTGCGCCTACTGCGCCTAGCCCCGTAGCGTAGGTAAGCCCCATTTCCCGTCGGTGTCCGGCAACCCCGGCCGCAGGGAAGATCCCGCTCATCCTACCTGGAAGCCCCGCTGGCGGTTGGGTTAGGCTAGACGAGCGGGAAGACTCGCTTGACAGCTGATACCCACCGCTCCCGCTTGGGCCATATTCGAAGGAGCGGCATGTGCTGCCTTACACTTCAGTTAGTACAATTTTAATTAACTTAAGTCCATGAAAGTAACTGGACTAATATTTACCAACCAATATGTTCATAAAATTAATCAATAACTAGGTAATTAAATTGTACAAAATATTAGTTACTTTAGCCATAGCTTTTGTCGCCAGGCCAACTGGGAGACAACCGCATCCTTCGGGCGGGGACTTTAAGTAAATTTCGGCAACAAGACATAACCTGGTCAGTTGAAAAGACGAGTACACATGGGCTGAATTGTCAATGCCATTGTCTTCTATGCATTTGGATCCAAAGTGAGGTCGATTTTTCTGGGACACTGCCGTTGTAGACAGTTGCAAGATTGCCTAAAGTCCCAACTTTATAGCATAAATTTTAGCTAAAATTATGCACCATTTTTACAAAGTCAACATATGAGGATAAAAACCTGCATAGTTGAGTAACCATTGGCGATAAGTAATGATTGTATGACTCAAGACTGTAGGGTACTTTGATTGTAGCTTATCTACATTTACGTAAGTTACACGATGCAATTTAAGTTTAAGGTTAACAATTTAAGTTTTAATAAGTGGTTGACCATCCGTTTGCGAATCGGAAAGCTAACGGTTTATATCACTCCTAAAACAGTCTATGCAAAGAAAAAGTGAGAGATACCTGCCTTTCTTTCTAATGTGTGACCAGAACTTGTTGATCACTGTCAAAACAGGTGGCGTGAATTTTGTGACTACTCACTCACTGTACTCTTGATGCTTGTAATTAGTTCTTTTCGTGATAAAATTGCGTGTTTCTTTTTGTTTCAGGGTCCAGCAATTCTTGGTCAGACTTTAGTGTTAATTAACTAGAAATTTGTCGTACCAAAAATTGCATAGCACAAGGAGAATCTAAATATCGTATATACTCTATGTAGGTGGTAGCGAAAAAATGCAAACAGCGATATGCAGCACAGATGATTTGATACATTGAACAAAAACGTCGCACCGTATGTCCTGACGGTACCATCAAAGGCCTGCTGCCATAGTCGCTTATTGCTGGATCGACCACTTGAATCAGTGCTCCTTCCAGCCAAGGCAAATTCGGTGCTGGCTCAAAAACTCCCTCCTTGTACGCTTGCAACCAGAATAACAAAGCTGAGTCAACACCATCTAAGGTTTGGCGGTAGTTTGTTATGTTTAAATATACACATGGACCGTGAGTAAATGAAGGCATAATGACAGTGCTATCCTGAAACACAGAAGTCTCTAACTCTCTACTAAGTTTCTGAACCTGATTATAAGAGGACTGAGTAATCATAATATTATTAATGGTCCAGTATTTAAAAGAATTTAAAAAGAATTTTAAAAAATTAGAGAAAAGTTTGTATCTGAAGTTTCTTATTCAATTAAACTGAAAGTTTGTCAAAATGTCCATAAAGATATTTGGAAATCTTTTGTGATGTTTTCGCACTTAATTTATGTATTAAAATGAGTTATTGACCTTTTATCCCTATCTTAATGCTTATCAATGCATCAGCGGTTATATGCTAAAGTGTGTTACGCAAAGACTATATGCGCTGATTGGCCAGCCACATCTTGCACAAAATGTCAACATGTGGCCTGAAAATGACGAGCGCATCTGCCTGCACTAGAAGACAGGTAAAAGGAGACTCTTATTTTATATAGAGTGAGACGCTATATTGTACTTTTGATGAAATTCACCTTCATGCTTATGTACAATAATAAAAGGATTTGGCGTTTACAAAGTAAACAAGCACGTTTTGTGAGTACGGTTAAATTATTGTTCCTACTAGAGTAGGAACTTTTGTTATAGGTTTTTGTTCCTATAACGAGAAGTTAGTGTGATACGTTCAGGATAGGCTATGATTTGTGTGCATTCCTAGCCCCCAGACGACCTGCTGTATTTTTCCCACCTGGGGGGAGCCGTTTCGACCTGAAGTTCATTTAAACTGCAAAAACTGCTGAAATAGATCCCAGTCAGCCAACCTAAAAACCTAAAAAGAAACAAAGAAAAAATTCACTCAGATACAAAAAAATTTTATGGAACAAGTTTGATTTGATCTTTTCTTCATTTCGTGTTTATCACCCCCCTGTTCTTGCTAGTTTAGAGACAGCAGATTGACATATAATATAGCTAGTAACCAGTGGCAGTTGATATGCAAATTAGAAAACTTGTTTGACCAATCAGTTTTCAGACATGGGCGGGACTTCTAATATGGAAAAAGTTTGATTGGATGACAATCAGACAGGAGATTATAATATGCAAATTAGTTTTAACTTGTCGGTCAGGTCAGTTTGTGTTAAAACACTAGTCTAGTGGGGTACATAGGTAAAGTAGTTGCAGCCTACAAAGCACTTTGAAATCGGATTTTGTATTATCTTGTATGTGGGCAGGCTTCAGTAGGCTACGGTTACCTGGTAGTCTGGTACTGCATTATCAACCAAAAAATCTATTTAACTCCAATGCACTAATTTGCCATATATATTATAAATCTCTAAAATTTTCTTGTCGCCATTATTTCTATTTAGGTATGGGTCGAACCTAACAATTCATTTTGCCAGCAAAACTGCCAATATACTCTGGCTCTTACGGATAAGGAGAATAAATGTTTCGGTTAGGCACACCGTACAGGTACAGCCCAGACAACAGTGAGAAAACCGATAACTTAAATCGATACCTCAAATGGATGCCATCCGACTTTCGAGTGCATGGCTTGAATGAATAGGTGTCAACTGATCGATTGTCTGACAAACGCCAGTCCTAAGCAGTGACAAATTGCAATTGCAAAAACTGCAATATACAGCATTTTTACTAGAAAGATTCTAAACAAATTTACTAACTCAACTGTTCTAAAAACTCACTTATAGTAAGCAACTAAACCTGTTCAGCCCGCACTCTACAACGGAACCTAGCCTACACTAAAAGTAAACGCACAGTGGACAATCAGGGCCCAGTGCCGGATAAAACGAATTGAACATATTTTCGTCCGAGTTTAGAAATGGCATATAAGACTAAACGGACTAAAGTCTAAAGTAGCTAGTTTATTAAGTAAGCGCATTAATTTTAGTACTTAAGTAAACTACTGCTTGACATGCACGCATGACATTAGTGTGCATAGTTAAGTCTGTTCAGTTCGACCTAACTTCCTTTGCGCTCAATTCCATTTAATCCGAAGTTTGGAATGGTACACTAAAAACAACTTTTTAACAGTCTGATTAAAATTAGTCCTTTAAATAAAGATCTTAGATCTTAGACTATAAGCAACACTGCACTATGACATAACACCGATAGCAACCAAGCTGATACTACACATAGCCCGAGGCCGAGACTCCAAACACAAAACAATTATCTCACTCCTAACAGCTCTTGGACAAATCGAGACACCAAACCAGCTGCGGACAAACACCAGCAACAGCTGTCAAACCGAAACTCAAATCTCAATGCAACAGTGTACAAACTCTGGCGCTGACTTTGAGCTGCGCAGACCAACTGTTGTCGACTCAAAAGATGGAATTAACAGCTTTTCTCCGCTGTCAAATTTAGTCAGGATCTAACGGAACAAGTTTAAATGAGCATCTCTGGGGAGGAACACTGCTCCTTTTAGGGGCAACTTGTTTTTGAATGATTTTGTTGTGACATGCTTGCACTGCTGAGGATATTCTTCAAATATAAAACGCGGCACTAAAATATTTTTACGCCAACTGTTTTATTAACTAAACGATACCACCTCATTCGAAATCTATATTTCTTGGCAATAATATTCTTCGAATATAAAACGCGGCACTAAATATTTTTACGCCAATCATTTCATTAACTAAACGATACCACCTCATTCGAAATCTATATTTCTTGGCAGTAATGTAAGGACTACGGTAAAAAACGTTGTAGTCTAGAAAATTGTGATATTGTCAGGTAGCTGTATAGCTAACACTCGTGGTGGTCACAATAAAGCGTGGTCCTCGCTGCTTTGCGAGTGACGTTCATTTGCGCAACTACGATTCTTTCCGACCAATCGTAAAACCAATCGGAGTAAAATTACTTTTGTATAACATCTATGTGCCAAAAACCATGCGTCAAGGTCAGCTCCAGCTACCGTGTCGGTCAGCCAAAGACGTCGTGCAAGTTTGACATTTTTTTGGCAAAGTATTCTGCCATAATAAACAACACGATGACATCCATAACCGAGGTATGGTAAGGTTCCCAACGTCATTTGAAGTTTGAAGACAATTTTGTATGGTATCGACACGCTGATTAACAATCAATGACACATTGTAGCAACAGGTTTCCTTACAGCACCATTGCAGTGAAATACTCTGAGTTCTCTACGTATCTAAGTACATTTCCTATAGACGAACGTTGAAGCCTTGATCACAACGCAGCATGAGCACACACACACACCCACACAAATAATGCATTTTCTGACCTACCAACTTCTACAGTGTATTTTTACACTGTGAAGGCTCATACGTGTTAATTGGCCTTTTGCATTATAGTATATACGCTGCGGCTGAGGCCGCCGCGTAAAAATTGCTAGCTTGTCATAAACAACGAATTCTGAGTTTTGGATACTATTCTTGGTTCAAGTTTATTTCCCTGGTAATAGGTGTTGCTACACAAAACTCTTCAGCTTCATTCTTTTCGAATCAGTTTACATAAACTTTATTAAGTGCTACATGCTAAAAGTTCTGCGACAGAATGAGCTCGTTTTACAGTACCTATTGTAACCGCTAACCTGACAACAGTCAAAGGGATTATTTGCGCCGGCTTGACTGCAATACAGCATTATGTCTTCGCAGCTGATAAATACGTCTTCCAAGAAAGAAACAAATGTGTGATTGGCATCTTGAAGCCACTTTTGAAAGCGATTATCAAGATCTTTTATTTTAGTAGAGATTAGTTCACTTGATGATTCATTCACTGGAACTTCATTCAGTAGACGTATAACAGGATCAGTTAGAATCTGAGCTGGGAACGGAAACACCGTTGGGTTTACCAAAAAGTGAGCGTATGTGCTTAACTCATGCGAAATATTGATTTTCTAAAATTAAAAATATTATATAAATATTATGAAATATTATTATAAAAATATAACAGTATTGAGCACGTCTATGTAAGCGGGAAACGTTTTTATCCAGTTAAGAAAATCAAGGCCCGAGAGTTCTGTCTATTTTTATTATAAAAAATTTTATAAATTAAAACTAACCTACACGAAGCCCGCTTGTTAAGCAGAGCTATTTGTTTTGTACTTTACCTGCAACACTTTAGGTTCAAGTCCTGTCTTTAATACCTGTCCTGTGTCCGACGTTGAAACACTGAATGAATCTCATATTATATGTTTGATAATCAATTTTTGTTCCTTCTAGAGAAGGAACTATTGTTTTGAAATCAACTCTGCATAGTGTAAAAGTAGCAGACACATGTTGTCCAGCGTATATGATTAACACGTAAAATCAGTATCGGAACTGACTATCTTTTTTGAAGACATGTGTGTTTTTTACTAGGTATTTTGAATGAAATAATGGTCAACAACAATCTTATCTAGGTATTGAATTCTCATTTTACTAAAATTTTGTGATTTAAAAAAACTTTCGTTCGGTAATTTTTATACTCGATACACATGCTAATCACGTGGTCGTCTAGTTCGATGTCTGGTTTGTAGTTTCGTTCTACATAACTGAACATCGTTACACATTGAACTGGCGTGCTCAAGTGGTTGAAAGCGCTAGTCCAGAATTTATTGATAGGTATGTACTTCGGGGTTTCGAACCCCATATATTGAATTTTTTGCAAAAAATTGACGCAGCTTTTGTCAGCAAAAACTGTTTTGACATTTGACTTTTTGTCGAGAAATAGCGATTGCGTCACTGAAATTGCAAGCATGTGCGGCAATTATGGCATGTGATTACGACATGAGCATTGAAACTAACGGCCGATTGCACCAACTTATTCTAGAGCTATTCTTATTCTCGAGTTATTCCAGAATAGTTATTCTCAGGTTTTATTCTCCAACTTTTGCACTGCACCATTAGGGAATAGCTCGAGATTAACTATTCTCGAGAATAGCTGGAGAATAACTTATTCTCCAGCTGTCCAATAAAAATGTGGCTGCATCATTGTTATCCAATCACAGCCTAGCAGACAGCCAATTGAGCTCGAGACTAAGCCAACATAAGCCCCGCCTACAGATTCGTTGTGAGAGCAGATTTATTTCTCGTCTGCTCACCGAATCTACGTCGACTTGAGCACAGTCAGTAACTTGATGCAAACGAAACCCGAATGTGTGCATTTTTAAACTTACTTGTTTTGTTATTTTTACTCTAAATAAATAATATATAAGCTAAATAAACATGAATATGTTAAAAATATGGAAATTGGTAATTTTTTCTAAAAGTTATTAGGTTATTCTTCAGCTATTTCTGGTCTAGATCACGAATAACTTGCACATTACAGGAAAAGAGCTGGAGAACAAGCTATTCTTTAAATTTGGTTAATGCAATGATGTTCGTTATTCTTCAGCTTTTCCTGAGCTATTCCATAACTATTCTTGAGCTATTCCCCAACTTCGAGAATAACTATTCTCGAGCTTAATTATTGGTGCAATGAAAATTTATTTTATTCCTGAGCTATTCTCGAGCTATTCCTATTATCCTATTCTTGAGCTACACTTTGTTGGTGCAATCCGGTGTAGGTAAATAGATCAACTGTACACAGGTATAAGTGCGAAGCTAAATTCTACTAAGCAAAACAAGCAGAATTTTTACTCAGCGAAGGAAACTTGCCCCTTTTTGGGGCCTGCTTGTTCAATTAATAACAAATGATTTTAAAATAATAACAAATAACAATGTATCCTTTATATCACAATATAATATCGCCCAACTATATTTATTATTTACCTTCAGTCTTTCACTGTTAAATATACTGTTTGAGCAAAACCCGATTACGGGAAAACGCATGCCGTCCACAATTCGCAAACTGGTAGAAGTGGCAACAGGATCGTGCAGAAATTCGAACGCGTTTCGAACCTGTAAGCTAAGCATGGCTAAAACAATTACTAATATCGATATGCGCCAAAAGTGTTTTATAAATCCTTCTTTGTGAGTCGCATAAACAATTCCATGGAATGTAGTCTCTCTGCAAAACTGTTCTTCAAGGCTGAGACTCTCCATAATCTGAAATACAGTTTCCTCAACAGAAATCGCATACAGAATTAAAAGGGTCTTGGTAGATAATGACGTATTGCCTATCGCCTAAACTCGAAGCACTGATGCTTTGATGACCTTCGGTACTTTTTGATATGGTCAGTGGTACTAACTTATGGATAGCATGTTACATATACCTACAGCAGTAACTATGTATTTTACACACCTTACTATAATAACCTCATATTATTAACACTATTCCATTAATAATTTGTGTTTGTTTTGTGTTTACTGGTGTACAAGAAATTGAGGTATGCTTCTAAAACACCTCGATCTTTATCACAGCCTGCAGTAGTGAAGTGTACCTGTGGTCACCGGAGCAAATTACGTATTCTTGCAGAAGAATGACGTCAACGCTGGTCTACTTAGAGAAAAGCACAGGCAAATGCGCTTAAATTCGCTTTTCTAGCTAGGGAGACTTGACTGACTAACTGCGTAATCACCTACCCTGGTTTTATAATCGATGTGTTAAAAAAGAGACATACTAGGAAGGACAATGAATACTGGGAATTCGGGGTCGACTAGTATAAACTTGACATGAGTGCACTGGTAAGGGAAATAATGAATTTGAAGCTGCAGACCATCGCTTTACCATTGCGCTACTGTGCCTATGATGAGCAGTCGTAAATTAATTTAAGTACTCTAAGGACCTATAATACTTCACACAAGAATGAGGTAACGATAACGTCAAAACACGTGATCAGTGGCTTTTGTTTGAGCGCTACACCAAATTATTGCCGTTTGCCTCTGAAAATCTCAACTATAACAATTCAGCCCTGTCGCATATATGATATTCTTGTCACATATATTATATTCTTTAGAGTAATCTCAGATTAATAAGGTAGTCATACCTGTCACGTCAAAACTGTAAGGTGCTGGCGCCAACGCAGAACGCGTTCTTATTTCATGACAAGGTCATGCGACATACATACTGAACGTTGATTTCGGGTCAACTTCTCACAAAATCGACCGAAGAATGCTTATTCATATATATATATATAAATATATATATATATATATATATATATATATATATATATATATATATATATATATATATATATATATATATATATATATATATATATATATTTGTTTTTAAGCGTGCCTAAGCAAAGTAGGTCAGCTTAATAGCATTAGCCGTAGTCAGTAAGTAGGAAATTGATAGCTTGTTTTACCTTCGTTTAAGTAGCACTATATTGTAAATAATGGCATAAACACGCAATATGACATTCAATTAACGAACAAAAAGTTTATGAAAGTCTACACGCAATATTTCACAAATAAAAATGTGCTTGTAATTTGACTTTTTTGATAGCCGATTGATTGGAGGCACTGGTACTTTGCCATGTGTAAATGAATGGGTACTATTGTTGAAAACACCCATTAAAACACCTATTGTTTTTCCTGTTGCGCCATAGCGCAGGCTTCTTCAGAATGAGTTGTGGTGAAAACAACGTGTAACTGTGCGTGCGTCTCTGGTTTTCGTCTTTGTAATAGTGCGGGTGTAATTAAACGTCGGTGTGTGTTCGAAATGTGTCTGTTCTGCACATCTTCAGATTCTTTGTCTGTTTACGTATCACTGTAGTAACTACCTACGTATGTCAATATGTAAACCAATCGGCTAAAGTAGAAAATTCTAAGTTCATTTGCATATTTTACAGAACATGTCTGGACAAAATGCAAGGGTAGTAGTTATATAAATTTTGCATCCCTGTCACTCATAATGGCCTATATCTTCTGCTGTCTGTTTGCATAATACACTAAAGTCTCAAATCACCCAAGTCTCATTTTAATATTTTATCTCACATTATTCACATAGTCTCAAACTGTACACTGTTTAGCGCTGCTACCACAAAGTGTAATTTGGAGCAAAAATACAATGTAGTTTATCACAGGCACAATGTCACAAACTTGCCCACTACTTGCTGAAAATAAGTTCACAATACACTTAGCTGTCAACTGATACGTCAGTTGCTTCGTGCAAATGATTATCTGATGCGCAGCAGGTTTTGGCTCACTGAGTGAAAATATAAGTTTGAAATTTCCAGACTCATTTTGAATTGGGCTTTGCTTGTTAGTCTACTTAGCTTCGTACAGTAATCGCGAGTTCTGCGAGCGAGGATGGTGTGACTCACTATATACAACTGCTGCGATTATTTTTGGAATGGATAAGTTATAAAGTTCCTTTTTAATTCTGAGCCTTATAGGACATTTTTTAACGAGACACAATGACAAATGAGCGCATACATAAAAGTTTAATAGTAAACTTGATAGTTTAATAAGTAAAGGATTTTTATATTAACAGAAACTTAATTCAAATAGTCTGCATTCTCTTATATACTAATCATTCGAACTATTTGTTCGATTACAATTTTAATGCTGAATTTGCTTAATCATTTTTCATTTTAAATATATTTTGATCTGCAAAATCAGTTAATGACCACGTCAGCGGTTAAAGAACAGGTTTAATTATTTCGAAAATATGTTTTTGGTTCTGTTGTGCTTCAAGTGTAAATTGTTGATAATTCTCGAAAACTTAAGCTGTTAAAGTTATATTTACAGTTATTCTGGAGGAACTACGACTGCCGGTGCAATTAGGAGAAGTTGAAACAAATTTAAATGCGAAAGACAAGCGATATTGAAAAAGCGGTTTCCAGAATGTATAGATAAACCGTTTTGACATGCACTGACAATACCTGGGTTTGAGAAAACCGCAATCTTGCACACATTGAATTGGAGTGGCACTACAATTTCCAAATTGTTGATAAGTTTAACTTTAGATTAGTTCAAATTCGAAACTCAGGATTTACGCAAAAGTTATTTACCCGTAGTTAAACAATATACAGTGCGAATTATTACAATGAGCAGCTTTTTGGAAATAGGGTATGAGACATGAGTTATACTTTCAACTTCACTGTTTGTCAAACATGCACTAGTGAAAAGAATTTTACTTGGTTTTTGGTCTCAATGTAAAATTAATGTCGAAACTCCTGTGAAATGATTGGTTTCGTATTGTTGTCAGGCCTAGTTTTTTTTCCAAATGGAAGTGTATATCAGATAAGTTATAAGTTACGTTCAAGATCTCTGTACAAGAATAACTTCACAAGAATTGCAGCACTACTTGGATTAGGTGTAAGGATGGAGCGAAGATGTGGATGCTGCGATCATGATCGTTAGTTGAGTGTCACAGTCACTCACAGCTACTGCCAAATCTGCCACTGCTACTGCTGCTGCTTGCGTCACTGGCCACTACCATTGAGTCTACCACCGTTTTCCACAACTATATACAACTAGACATCATGAATAGGTCAGCAATTTGGCAGCCAGAAGCCGTGCACTGGAGACGACGCAGCGGTGACTAGGAGTGCTATAGCAATCCATAACGCCGGTATGGAAACTAAGGGAACTAAAAATGTGTAAGGCGTGAAACAAAAACTACCGACAAACTACGATACCTACTGAGGAGCTACTTCATTGGAAAAAGAGTAAGATTAGGCTGAAAAAGGCACAATATCAAAAAGTCGCAGGAGTTGGTTTGAATAAGAAGTCACATCAATGAAAAAAGTGAACAGTTGAGGGAATATCAAAGTCATAAATGGAGGGCAACAATGATGAATCACGGTGGGGACCTACTTCGACAGACAAACAAAACTGAAAAGTTGCTACTACGATAATTGCAAGTACTACTGCTGCCATTACGACTGCGGTTACTACAGCTACCGCTACTACAACTGTTGCTACAACAAAAGATGCAGCAACTACTACAATCTACTCGACTGGAGCTACTACGACTGCTCTACCACAACTGCGGCACTACGACTGCTGCTACAACTGCTATTACTACGACTGGTGCTATAACGACTGCTGTTACTAAAACTGTTACTACGACTGCTGTTCTACAAATACTACTGTTGCTATTAAGACTGCTCCGACGACGCTGCTACGACAACTGCTAAAAGTCAAATAAGTATACATGGGGTGTATGACAACAACGATGCCACTTCTACAAATATGCACGTTCATTGGCAAATTTGCTGTATAGAAGAAACGTGCAAGATCCAACAATTACGTGCAGCTTTCTGGAATCATCATAGAACCAACTACAATAGGGGCTCGCGAGCTTGCTCTTGTCCAGCTTGCTGGACATGCTCGCTCAAACTTCGGCCTGGCGTAGGGCGCACGAACAGCGTGTGGCGCTAAGAACTTCAGCTGCAATAGGTTCGGAATAGAACCAAGACAGCTTGGGCCGTTTCAAAAAAAAACAGTAATCGCACGTACTGTACTGAACGTCCCAAAATATGTTTAATAAACAAACATCTACGGTTTTATGTAAACAAACCTGTTCAAAAACATTTTATAATTTAGTTTTTGTAGTTTTTATTAGTTTTTATTTTTATAGTTTCTGCACAAATGATAGTCCGAAACATCTTCAATGATACAACATTTTTTCAAACCGAACCCAACAGTTTGATATTTAACTGTGGTCCTTCATTAGTCTAACCATATATACAGTCCTCGTAGCGGCAAAAAATGGTTTAGCACACCTTAAGATGTGTTTGAAAAATATTGCAAGATAATGTAGGATTTTTAACGTCTATTTTTTGAGTAATTAACGCGAACTCATCTGCATAACTAATGCCTAATAATGGCTTAGAATAAAAACAAGTTGGAAACTGATTATTTTGCTGAAAGTGCATATTTTGAGCAAATTTTTGATAAATCAACAGCCTGTATATGAACTTGAAAGGATGACATACATGAATGTATGTCTCATTATTATGTTAAATACATTTCTGGCTGTTCATTAGCAAACAACTTGACCTAAAATAGGGACACGAAAAAGCACAAAGCAAACAGCGGCATTTTCTCATTATCAAGCGTGTCACATTACACCTTGAAAACGGTCGCCAATTAACTTTTCATGAGTAAAATTTCTTGAAATTATTACAAAACTTGAATAAACGAAAACTACAATGTACTTATTTTATTCATTTTATTTCTTTTTTATTTATATTCAATATAATGTGAGTAGTATAGGTGAACCTCCAAGAAGACGAGTTTAAGCAATTTTTCAGAAATTCAAAAAGAAAATATTTGATAAGCTTTTAATTTTTACTGGTCCCAATATCGTTGCTAAAAATGACTCATGTCAGCTCATTTAGTCAAAAAAACATTTCAAAAAATTTAAATTTTTTTTAAAATAAAGTATAATTTTATTCAACATGCTGATTTTTTTATCTACTGATATTGCTGGGAGTCTTCTTGAAGCAAATTTTTGGGTTTCGGACTATTAGTTTTTTTTAAAGGATTGAACTGATGGGTTGTAACGAGTGGGCTGACAACAACGAGAGAAGAAAAAATTGGAACAGTTATTGCGCAGGTTTTGTTTTTTTAACTTTTTCTTATTTCCTTAAAAAAAGCATCCGTTTGTGTTTTTCTAAGCTTGAATAGTTGATTACAAAGAACATGGTTCATCCCAGTAAGGCTTAAAAAGCGGTGGTAGGCGGAACTGTAACTAATCTATAATAGATACAATTACAAATAGTCAGAGTGTGTATGTTATGTCTGCTTATATTCTAACTGTCTGTCTGCTATGGTTGTAGTATTTATTTTTGATCTACAATAGTTTTTTACTTTTTGCATCGGCTGTACCTGTCCGCATCTATGTCTGAGATGTAGAGATGACTGTAGAGTTCAGTTGATATGCACTGTACGTCATTATCTGCAGCAGTATATTTGACACGACATCTGAATGACCCTACTGTCGAGAGCAAGGACTATGATATGGAGGTTTGAAGTCCAGTAGATGACTAGTAGCAGAAGGCATTATACCGGCTAACCGTGTAAACCATTGGGCAGTTGGATGATTAAAGGTTTAATAATTTTGAATACGATTGATAATTGATTTCTTGAAAACCTCGCATTAATGGCAGTGCCATTTCAATTCACAGTGACGGTACACAAAGGCACATAAAACACATAAACGATCAATAACGAAGAACTTTGTGAAAACAAAATAATTTAAATTACTTAGTTTTAATTTAACTGTATTTATTTAAATAAGAGTAAAACTTAGTTGTTTTTTTAATCTATAAAAAACTATCTATGATTTATGATTATTTGTATAATGAAATGTAAGATACATACTTGATTACTCACTCTACTCTGTATTTCAGCTAAAATACTGTCTAGCTTCACCAATTTTCATTTGATCATACCCTGCCGGTGGTTGGATGTTTGATAAAACGGAAAAGGCGTTATACCCAAAAGCTCATCTCTGCATGCAATTTGTATACATGCCAAAGTCGAAGCATATGGTTACAAGAGTGGACAGAATTATTCCAAAGACGAGTTCAACGACGATTTGGAGAATTTCAAGCTACTCAAAAAGCGTGGTATAATCTTCCATAACAAATTCAAATAATTAGATAACGCCAAAACCGTGAGATCTGATGCAAATGACGTCTAATCTGGCCAAGTCAAAAAGGTTAAAGTAACAGTTTTTAACCCACAGGTTGTACGAATAGGTACAGAGCCAAAATTTATGAAATATTAAGTATTGTATAGTATTGCTTATTTACGTTCAATAAGTCTACGAACTAGCTTCCAAATGATTTAGCCATCGTGCCGAATCTGATCCTGTCTGAACACTCACCCTGAGCAGGCCGGGTGGGCGGGCCAAAATGTTAGAGCTGATACAAAATAAAATCAATCAATTGGGGTAGATGAGGCTTTTTCATTGCTAATTGCAGCTTGGTTCGTAGTAAAACTAAGTTTTACATGTATTGTAAGTGAATGATTTTTCAGACAGCATAAGTGTCAATCACAATAGTATCCACAACCACAGCTCTGATCACAAAAACACCAAGACCGACAGGTACAACTACGACGCCAGCAACCATACAGGTCCGATAACAACAAGCGCTGCGCCAATGTCGACAGTATTTAGTACAACCACAGCTATGATGACAACAACACCAAAACCGACTACAACCACGATGCCAGCATCCCATAAATGTCCGATAACGACAAGCGCTGTGCCAACCACGACAGTATTTACTACAACCACAGCCATGATGACAACAACACCAAAACCGACAACTACAACCACGACAACTACAACCACGACGACAGCAACCCATACAGACAGGTTCGATAACAACCAGCGCTGCGCCAAGCACGACAGTATTTACACAAGCACAGCCATGATGACAACAACACCAAAACCGACAACTACAACCACGACAACTACAACCACGACGCCAGCAACCCATACAGGTCCGATAACAACGAGCGCTGCGCCAACCTCGACAGTATTTACTACAACCACAGCTATGATGACAACAACACCAAAACCGACAACTACAACCACGACAACTACAACCACGACGCCAGCAACCCATACAGGTCCGATAACAACAAGCGCTGCGCCAACCTCGACAGTATTTACTACAACCACAGCTATGATGACAACAACACCAAAACCGACAACTACAACCACGACAACTACAACCACGACGCCAGCAACCCATAAAGGTCCGATAACGACAAGCGCTGCGCCAACCACGACAGTATTTACTACAGCCACAGCTATGATGACAACAACACCAAGACCGACAACTACAACCACGACAACTACAACCACGACTCCAGCAACCCATACAGGTCCGATAACAACAAGCGCTGCGCCAACCACGACAGTATTTACTAAAATCAGAGCTATGATGACAACAACTTCAAGACCGACATCTACAACCACGACTCCAGCAACCCATACAGGTCCAATAGCAACAAGCGCTACGCCAACCACAATAGTAGTTACAGCCTGCTCTGAACATCACCACGCAAGCAATAAACACAACAACAAAAGTTAAGGTTTTTTGTAGGGTTAGAAGCACTTTCTGGATCCGACTAGAATTGAAAGGTTTTGCTTGCAAATAGGAAGGGCAAATTTGCTGCTCCTATTGAATGCATATGATTTTCCAAAAGTTGGATCAGCAAGTAAAGCACCAAATGACTGAAGCTAAAAGTAGACGGGACTTTGCAGAAAAAACAGCAAGAACTGGCATTTGATGCTAAAATACTACAAATGCTCTGGTAGAAGAAGATCCTGGCCAACCAGAATACTATGAAGATTAACGACTACTACGACTATTGCTACTACACCTACTGCTACCACAATTGCAGACACCACGACTTATGCTACTACGACAGCAACTAATAGGGCTGCTGTGCATACGCCTGCAGCCACTACGAGGTACTGGTACAACTGAATCTGCAAATAGAGCTCTACGACTGCTGCTCCTCTACTACCTCATAACCAAATAAAATATTTAATTAAAATATTAATCTGGGACACTCACGACTGTACCCCGCTTGCGGTACCTCCGCTTGCGGGATCGGAAGTCAGGTCTCAAACCTCGCCCTAAACTTAATTTTAAACCCCGAAAGAAATATGGTAATTTAATCCCCCCCTTAAGTAGCTTAGGAATACTCTTGTTTTGGAGTTACTACTCGCAGCCTGGTATAACTTCAACACAAGGAAGAGGTGAATCTGTGCACCACCCTGTGCTCGAACACCTTCTGGGCGTGACAAAAAAA